>CAUYRH010073343.1:0-11249 GCA_963574655.1 Perodicticus potto
GGCGCCTGCAGTCCCAGCTACTTGGGAGGTGGAGGCAAGAGACTCGCTTGAGCCCAGGAATTGGAGGTTGCTGTGAGCTGTGATGCCACAGCACTCTATTCAGGGTGACAGCTTGAGGCTCTGTCTCAAAAAAAAAAAAGAAGATTAAATCTAAAATTCAGTCATATTTTCCAGGAAAACATTTTAAAATAGGTAAAAACAAAGGCAAAATCATAATTAATTGCTATTAGTTTGAAAGCAAATGTTTCTGAGGTTTTCCACAAGATGTCAGTATTTCCTCATGTTTATTATTTCAAGTGCTTAAAGTAAAAATGTAGCTTTACTCAATCAGCTTTGTGAAAAATCACATTGGGATTTATATAACTTGGTTTTCAGAGATGTGGTTAAATAAGGATAAATGCTGAGCATAGCAATGTGTTATATTTATAGCCTTTTTGATATTTAATATTTTTCTTATGTTGCTCAGAGCATTCACCTTAGTACACAGTCAGAATTGATCGACTTTTATGTCTCAAAATATCTTTTAAAAAAGAATAAATAAATAAAATTTTTTATTAAATAAAATTATTAAATTTTATTTTTAATAAAAAATAAAAAAATTTTATTTTTGAGAATCATTAACATAAAACTGGAATATCCCTTGAACAAAGATAAATACTTGTGAATTCTTAAAAATAAGTAAAAATTCCACACTAATTCATTGTGGAACTTTAAAGGGCTAAACACTTAAAAATGCATTGAAACCAACATGCTGAAGTCTTTTTCCTTCTTTTTTATTTTAAAGAAGGTGAGGGAAATGGTAAATAATTTCAAATTTTATAGGCGGCGAAAGATAAGTACCGTGAGTTGGCCATAGAAGGGATGCACAGAGAACTTGTGTTCCGGTTTATTGAAGTTCAGACACTTCTCTTGGCTCCATTCTGTCCACATTTGTGTGAGCATGTCTGGACACTCCTGGGAAAGGTACTTTACACATATAAAATGTTATGAGTTGTTTTGATTTTGTCTGCATTGTGATATTGTTACTTAAGAGAAAAAGGCTGAAAACATTTTGAGAAAAATGTTGGATTCATCATCATCATTACAAGTTAACCCCAGCTACCTCCTGTTTAGATGGATATATCATATATGTTCCTTTATTTGTGCACACACGATGTATTTATTTTAAAAAGGTGAAAGTACTGAGAAAGATAAAAGCAACTGTTAAAGAGTCGCTTATAAACAAAGGTAGAGGTGTATATTTACATAAATATTTTTATTTTATATAAAACTTCAGGCATATACCAGGACTTTATATTCAGAAATATATTAGCATTCTTGCTGTGAAGATAAATTCAATTATTTCTTGCAGGCCAGCAGATAGATTGGCTGGTTTAATAACTCTTCTCTAACCTTATTAGTCAGGCTTTTTTGTATTTTTAAATGCATGAACAATGCAGAAATGTGCTTATGATCTGTATGCCAAATAGCCATACTTTCAATACTGAATGTATTAACAGGATAACAACTGAGAGTATGCACAGTTTATATAATAATGATTAAATTTAGGCAAATTAGCATTACATAATTTTCTTTGAAAGTGAGCATATGTGTGTGGGTATTAATATGCTTGTACAAATGGATGCTAATTAAGAATGTAGAGTCAGACTTCACAGCTTGAATTCTAGGGAACATTAGATCAGGGGCTGTGGAAGTGGTTATGTGTAGTCAGGTTTGAACTTTGAGCACACAATTACAGATGGTAGCCTTGGTATGAAACTGTAATCAAGAATCATAAAATAGTTGTATTGTTTAATCTCACTGAACCATTTTTGGTTTTTGTTTTTTTAAAAGACTGATTCAATTATGAATGCTTCATGGCCTGTGGCAGGTCCTGTGGATGAAGCCTTGATACGTTCCTCGCAGTACCTCATGGAGGTAGCACATGACCTTAGACTACGACTCAAGAACTACATGATGCCAGCTAAAGGAAAGGTAAAGTCATTTAAAGAATATTCCTTAGAAGATATTGGTCAACATTTAACAGTAATGAAAATTCTAAAAACACTTTCGTTAAAATATATGAGCCTAAATTCACTACTAATATAGTTGTATAGTATATATATTTTTCAATGTTAGTGGCAGTGATGGTATATACTGGGGAAGGATTCTTCCCATTTTTGATTTACATATACATACAAGCAATGAAATGTTTTTCCCTTTTCTTTTTTTCTCCTTTTCTTTTACCATGTAGAAGATTGACAACCACCTGCCTCAGAAGCCCTCACATTGCACCATCTATGTGGCAAAGAACTATCCACCGTGGCAACATACCACCCTGTCAATTCTACGTAACCACTTTGAGGTGGTGCTCTTAGTAGATCTTTTTTTCCTACAGTGTTGTATATTGCTTATGTTGTTTTTATTTTTAGGATGTTGGAGATATCTAGGGAAAGGAAGATAGGCAGCCTTGTTTCATTCCCTCTAGGCAGTGGGGAGTGTCCTTGGTTAATCTTGGTAGCTCATAAATGGACACTGAGGGAAAAGTTTTTTCCTCATTTCTGAAATTTCATACAAAAATATATCTAGTTGCATATAATTAAAAGATACGGGGGTTTTCATATGTGTAGTTGAAATTATGAAATACTTGAGAGTTTCATACAGGATAGTTTGCCTTTTGAATTTGCTGTGCCTTGAATAGTGGGATTCATGAAATCTTAACCTTGTTGTGTTTAAAAAAGTTGAAGCTGGCTTCTTGAGTACTTTATTTTATTTTATTTTATTTTTTTTTGAGACAGAGCCTCAAGCTGTCACCCTGAATAGAGTGCTGTGGCATCACAGCTCATAGCAACCTCCAATTCCTGGGCTCAAGCGAGTCTCCTGCCTCTGCCTCCCAAGTGGCTGGGCTACAGGCGCCCGCCACAATGCCCGGCCATTTTTCTTTGGTTGCAGCTGTCATTGTTGTTCGGTGGGCTCGGGCTGGATTCGAACCCGCCAGCTCAGGTGTACGTTTACGTGGCTGGTGCCTTAGCCCGTTGAGCCACAGGCGCCGAGCCTTCTTGAGTACTTTAAAAGAAAATGTTATTGGGTCTTGGCGCCTGTGGCTCAACAGGCTAGGTTGCCAGCCACGTACACCTGAGCTGGCGGGTTCGAATCCAGCCCGGGCCCGCCAAACAACAATGACGGCTGCAACCAAAAAATGGCTGGGCGTTGTTGCAGGCGCCTGTGGTCCCAGCTACTTGGGAGGCAGAGACAAGAGACTCGCTTGAGCCCAGGAATTGGAGGTTGCTGTGAGCTGTGATGCCACGCCACTCTATCCAGGGTGACAGCTTGAGGCTCTGTCTCAAGGAAAAAAAAAAAAAGAAAATTTGATGATGCTTTTGGCTCTATTAGGTAATGACAGTTCTATTTAAAGGAAACAATCTTTAAACTTAGTTCTAACTTTTTTCAAAGAAGAAAATGCATTTTTCTTTAACATTCAAAATGTAGAAACAAAGTATGTGTTACAGAATTTTGGCTTTTTTGCTTTAGAATAGTTATTGGTAGACACATTAAGGTACAGTTAAAAAGAGACACAAACTTCTTTTACATTTGTAAAAGAAATTTTTTTTTTTTGAGACAGAGCCTCAAGCTGTCACCCTGGGTAGAGTGTTAGGGCATCACAACTCATAGCAACCTCCAACTCCTGAGCTCAACTCCTGCCCCCACCAACTCCTGCCCCCTCCTTCCAACTAGCTGGGACTATAGCGCCTGCCACAATGCTTGGCTGTTTTTTGGTTGCAGCTGTTTGGTGGGCCCGGGCTGGATTCGAACCCAACAACTCAGGTGTATGTGGCTGGCGCCTTAGCTGCTTGAGCCACAGGCGCCAAGCCTACATTTGTAAAATTTGATAGAGTAGAAAGTTTGTTTTCTTTGTGAATCTAAGTTTTTGGAAAACTTCATTGACCTTTGCTTGTGTATAAAAGAAATAGAAGGTGGCTTGGCACCTGTGCTCAATGGTTAGGGTGCTGGCCACATATACCAGGGCTGGCATGTTCAAACCTGGCCAGGGCCTGCTAAACCACAATGACAATGCAGCAACAGCAACAAAAAAATAGCCGGCCTTTCGGCGGGCGCCTGAAGTCCCAGTTACTAGGGAGGTTGAGGCAGGAGAATAGTTTAAGGCTAAGAATTTGAGGTTGCTGTGAGCTGTGACACCATAGTACTCTACCGAGGGTGACAGAGTGAGGCTCTGTCTCAAAAATAAAGCTACTTTGGTTGGTAGAAAAATGAAACTTTATCTCAGTGTATTATATATTGATACTAGCATTTCCAAGGAAACAGTGGAAAACCAAATATAGTGTGTAACATCTTACATATTAAACATTGCATCACCTCTGTTTTTTCAAAAGTTGTACTTATATTCTTTGACTAGATAGATCAGATGTAGTGTTTCAAAACAATGTCATCTTTTAGCATTATCAGCTTCCTTTTAAATTTTTATATGTTTTCATCCAAAAGAATTAGAATGTTAGGGCGGTGCCTGTGGCTCAGCGAGTAGGGCGCCGGTCCCTTATGCCAAGAGTGGCGGGTTCAAACCCAGCCCCGGCCAAACTGCAAAAAACAAAAAAAATAACTGGGCGTTGTGGCGGGTGCCTATAGTCCCAGCTACTCAAGAGGCTGAGGCAAAAGAATCACCTAAGCCCAAGAGCTAGAGGTTGCTTTGAGCTGTGTGATGCCACAGCACTCTACCAAGGGCCATAGAGTGAGACTCTTGTCTCTACAAAAAAAAAAAAAAAAGAATTAGAATGTTAGTTTATAATCAGGAAAAGTGTTCTTATGTTGAATATGGCATCTTTTTCCTGACATGAGGGAAGGGAATATTTCTCAACCATGTCTTACTCTTTTAAACACATTGACAAGTGAAATATTTTTTTTCCCCATATACTTTAGTAAAGGTTAGAATTAAAAATAAATAGATTATTTGAAATCTTACTATATGTCATTTTTCATTTAGATTCATTCCCAACCCTTGACTTTGGTGCTATGCTTTTAAAATAAGGAGAAAATAAATCTAAATCACTTAAAATTCTAAAAATCCGATGTTTTATATTTCTTATTCTATTCACCTGAGACAGGTGTTGTTTACAGAAGTAAATATTAATTTATTCATCCTATTTTGGACTATACACATATTAGTCATATATAATATAGGCATTTATTTTTGAATAGATAGAAATTGTATGATTTTAGTAGGTCAGTAATTAGGGATTCTTTTTTTCATATTTGTGGTAACAATTTATAAAAGAGTGTTCCAAGGTAGACATTATATAAATCTTGTATGATAGTTGTGTAGCTTTTCATTTTAATATGAATAATGAAATACAATTAGAAGTTTAAAGACAGACGAGATTTTTCTAAGACCAGGTCAGTTTCTAACCAAGTTAAATCTAATGTTAAAATTATGGAGTTGCTATTATTGTAAGGAAAGATAAAATACCCGGAACAAATCACTTTTTTTCTCTTTAAAACTGAAAAGCATGTATCCTGTGAATTTAGAGGGAATAGTGTTCTGTATTGTTCATTCAGCTTTTATGTCCTCATGACACTAGGGACCGAACATTCTTCTTCTGTTAGAAAACAGACTGATGGGGGCAGTGCCTGTGGTTCAGTGGGTAGGGCGCCAGCCCCACGTTGCAGCCCATGTAGCCTATAGGTAGGAGTGAGAGTTATAAGAAATACAGCTGGGCCGGAGACCTGGCCAGGCCTGGACCCTAACAAGTGGTGTCAGAAGTGATCTGTGACAGCCCCATATGCCAGGGTGGCGGGTTCAAACTTGGCCCCGCCAGCTAAAACAGCAATGACAACTGCAACAACAACAACAACAACAAAAAAAGCTGGGCGATGTGGCCTGTAGTCCCAGCTACTCGGGAGACTGAGGCAAGAGAATTGCTTAAGCCCAAGAGTTTGAGGTTGCTGTGAGCCGTGACGCCGTGGCACTATACCGAGGGTGACAAAGTGAGACTCTGTCTCAAAAAAACAAAACAAAACAAAAACAGACTGATAGAGGCCATTATTTTATTTGGCATACTTCCTAAAGGTATACCTACTATTCTGCCTTATTTTAAAAGCATTTTTCTCTGCATTCCTCTCCCTACTTCCTTTTTTTAGGCCAATAGTGGGAAATTGCCTGATAACAAAACTATTGCTGCTGAACTAGGCAGTTTGCCAGAATTGAAAAAATATATGAAGAAAGCGATGCCATTCGTTGCCATGATTAAGGTAAGCTATGAACCTTACGCAGCTGTGGCCATGTGAGTAATGGTTAGATAGGACAATACAGGGAAGGAGAAAAGCCTTAGTCCCAGTGTCCCCCCAGAAATCGGCAAAAATAGCACTTTTCAATCCATGATGGTGAAAAATGAGCTATCAGATTTTGAGTTTACCTGTGGAATTGCTAAGCATGTGAAAATACGTATTGTGGAAGAAAAATAGGTTTAGAATCACTGCACTGATTTATTCTCTTCATGTTCTGACTTTCTTTTCATTTTGGGGGAGAAATATATTCTTATAGCTTATATTAGGGTGTTTTCCCTAGAGTTACTGGAACCGAGAATCTACTTGAATCCAGTAAATCTACTTGAAATCCAGTGAATCTACTTGAAAAGTAGTCATATGTTTGATGATACTAGATCCAAGAGTTGGCTTCTTTAAGATCTCATTTAAATTTGAAGAATGAGTGTCAGACTGTTTGATAATATATTTTAAAAATAATGGTGATTTAACCAGGCAAATTAGTGGTTTTATATACTTTGAAGGTGATTAATGCATCTGAAAATTAGAAAATGGCTTTCTTTCTTTTTCTTTCTTCTTCCTTTCTTTCCTTTCTTTCCTTCTTTCCTTCCTTCTTTCTTTCTTTTTTTTTTTTATTGAGATAGTCTAACTTTTTCACCTTGGATAGAGTACCGAGGCGTCATAGCTCACAGCAGCCTCAAACTCTTGGGCTCAAGCAATTCCCTTGCCTCAGACTCCTAGTAGCTGGGACTATAGGCACCCACCACAACGCCTGGCCTGTCTTTTGTTTAGCTGGCCCAGGCTAGGTTCGAACCCATCAGCCCTGGAGTATGTGGCCAGTGCCCTAACCACTGGGCTACCGGCACCCTAAGAAAATGGCTTTCTAGCACTTTTTCATGGGTAAAAAACCAGAACTTGGATAGTAAACTAAAACAGTGAGCAGCAGGAATAATGTCAAGTCACTTTCATGTAAGCATAACATGTTCTAGGCAGTTAGCTATACCTGTGCTTATGTACTTGGATATCTAAAAGTACATTTAGAGCAGGAAATAGTTAATGTTCCAGAAAATTAAGAATAGGGTGGTGCCTATGACCCAGTGGGTAGGGCACCAGCCACATACCCACCAGGCTGGCAGGTTTGAATTTGGCCTGGGCCAGGTAAAACTACAATGACAACTGCAACAAAAAAATAGCTGGGCATTTTGGTGGGCACCTGTAGTCTCAGCTACTTGGTACTTGGGCGGCTGATGCCCAAGTGAATCGCTTAAGCTCCAGAGTTTGAGGTTGCTATGAGCTATAATGCCACAGCACTCTACTGAGGGCAACAAAGTGAGACTGTCTCAAAAAAATAAATAAATAAAATAAAATAAAATAAAGAATAGGGCAGGCCTTTGGCTCAAAGGAGTAGGGCACCAGCCCCATATATTAGAGGTGGCAGATTCAAACCCAACCCCAGCCAAAAACTGGAAAAAAAAAAATAATAAAGTAAAGAATAAAAAATTGTTTTTTAATATGCTATAGGATATCTTAAGTACACAATATACCATATTTTTTCTTATTTTTCTTTAAATTTTGTAGGAATATCTTTGAGCATTTTTTTGTTTGATTGCTATTGCTTCATTATTCTCTGAAATAGCTGTAAGAAGGTGGTATCTTAGAAAACTAATTTTTTTTTTGTTCCCTAAAGGGATATTTTCACACATTTGTTTGATTCCTTGTCAGAGTAAATTCTTTGAGCTTACATATTAAATCAGTCTAAATAAACAATGATAAAACCATATTTGTTTTATAAATCTGAACCCTTTGTACCTTCCGATATTTTCAGTGCTGCCTTACTTTTATGATGCTTTAAATGATAATTATGCTAAACTAATACATTTTATTAATAAGCAAACATAGATAAAGGAAACCATGAGTCAAGGCCTTTCTTTTGTTGAAATTTAAAGATTTTATCAACTGAGAGAAGAATAATTGCTTTGGAGGAAAGATTCGACATACTCTTTGTGATTTTGTTTTTGCATACTATTATTGCTATTAGGAAAATCTGGAGAAGATGGGGCCTCGTGTTCTGGATTTGCAATTAGAATTTGATGAACAGGAGGTGCTTATGGAGAATATAGTCTACCTGACTAATTCCCTTGAGGTAAGAGGGCCAGGGATTGTAATAACTAACTGAGTTATAACTATAGCTATAGTTGTAATCTAGTTCTTTTATTTTATAATATTTTATAATAAAGTCATAGTACATATGACTAATTTATAATATAAATGACTATATTACATATGATTAATTTATTTTTATTTATTTGTTTTTTGGAGACAGAGTCTCATGTCACCCTCAGTACTGTAGCTTCAGAGTTCACAGCAACCTCAAACTCTTGGGTTTAAGCTATTCTTTTGCGTTAATCTCCCAAGCAGCTGGGACCACAGGTGCCTACCACAATGTTCGGCTATTTTTTTGTTGCAGGTGTCATTTTTTTTTTTTTTAGCTGGCCTGAGCTGTGCTTGAACCCGCCAGCCTCAGTGTATGTGGCTGGCACCCTACCCACTGAGCTACAGGCGCTGCCCCTATAATAAACATTCTTATAAACTTTATCTTCTCTGTTTAGTGTCTTTGCCAGCTATATTAATCAAAAAAATATTTTTGGAGGGAAAGAGAATGTGTGGGTATAAGAGTTATAGGAAGGGTGGTCACAGTGGCTCACGCCTATAATCCTAGCACTCTGGGAGGCTGAGGCAGGTGGATTGCATGAGCTCATGAGCTCGAGACCAGCCTGTGCTAGAAGGAGACCCTGTCTCTAAAAATAGCTGGGCGTTGTGGCAGGCGCCTGTCGTCCCAGCTACTTGGGAGGCTGAAACAAGAGAATGGCTTGAGTCCAAGAGTTTGAGGTTGCTGTGAGCTATGATGCCACGACCTTCTACCGAGGGTAACGAAGTGAGACAGTGTCTCAAAAAAAAAAAAAAAAATTTATAGGAAGAAAAAAAGATTTATCATTTTATTTCATTTATCAATTATCTGTAATTTATTTGTAATTATTCAATTATATATAAAATACTAATTGTAAATGGCTATATTTTCCCCAAATTATCTTTAAGAAAATAAGGAGAGACCTTATGTTCAAATGCTTTCTGTGTCTCTCACATTATGGAATCCTCTGTATTGTTTCTTTTCCCCTTTCCTTTTCACACTTCAAATTGACAGAATTGAGTTAATTATAATCTGTGGTTGATGATGTATTATCATTGGTCTGTGCCTGGCTCTGTCTTTTTAAAATTGATAGGTAGTAAAGATCTATAAATCTACTATCCAATCCAAGAATAGAATAGTACCCATAGCTTTCACATATCTGAGGCTTTCTTTCCATTCCCTTTTTATGCCCAGCCACAACATTATATATAGATTTGAAATCTATGTATGTCTATATTTAAATCTATGTATATTGTCCGTCAGATAATTTAGGGAGAAAGGAACGTAATTCATTGTAGAGAACTGTTAACTCAAAAAAGTTTTAGTGATAATGAAGACACTAAAGCTAAAGAAAAATGTAGGCTCAGAGTTCGAATAAATTTAATTTGTGAAATATGGAGATAGAAGAAATTTCTAAATAAGCATTTTATTTTAAATGAGGTAATGAAATTGATAAATAGTAATAGCCAACTGTTTTATGTATATCTCTACATGTATATTAAAAACTCTTCTTGACAAGGGCAACACATTTTTATATTTAGAATCATGTTCTGACATGTATAGTATGCTATTTTTCTCAGCTTTTCTTCCATTTATTTAAGTGGAAGCCTTTAATTTTCAGATAATAAACTTATGAACTTCTGTTTGTCTAAGTAGAAGGCTTTTATGCTGATTTCTATTTTCTTTTATATGGCAGATAGTGCCAGATTTCATTATAGAAAATGGTAAACATGACTATATAAATAATAATACTATGAGACATCTAAGATGAGTATTAAATAGCTGATTATAGATTTCATTTAATGTTTATATAGCAAATAATAAAATTGCACAGACCATTTCATGTTAAGTGGAGAACTTAGTTTTGCTCTTGGTGAAATGAGGTGATGATTAATTTCAACTGTATTAAATTATACTAATGACTTCCATTTTTTCTCCTCTATTTAGCTAGAACATATAGAAGTCAAGTTTGCCTCTGAAGCAGAAGATAAAGTCAGGGAAGACTGTTGTCCTGGGAAACCACTTAATGTTTTTAGAACAGAAGTAAGTTGAAAAGATCTCACTGAATCACTGCATTTTAGAGCTAGAAGAGACCTTAGAGATCATTACATCTAAACCCTTCATTTTAACGATGGAAGGAAGTAAGATCCAGAGAAATTAAGTAATTGGTTTAGTCCAGGCCATGTCCTTTGTTAGAAATGTGGCTAGTCTTAAGGTGTCCTAATTCCCTGCTTGGTACAGTACTTACTTTTTCTTTATTATTAAGGGTTTTGTCAGATATTATTTGTTTTAAGAAATAAAAACATTATTTTCAAATAATGATTTTTTTTTTTTTTGCATCCAAAATCTTTTTAATAAATCAGTAGTTCCAGGGTTAGTTTTTGTAGCCTCAACTGGCCCGTTGGCCTCTGGCACGCTCGAACTTCCGGCCCTTGGAACGGACATAGGGTTTGGTTTGGCTGTGCGGGGTTCCTGGGGCCTTGCCGAAATGCCGGTACACCTCCCTGCCCTTGCGAGGACCAGAAAGCAGGACGGTGCCACGGCCCTTGGGGGAGTCCAGGGCCAGCTGGTCGAAGGTGAGGATCTTGCCCCCAGCCTTGAGGATATGAGTGCGGGCCCGGCTGCTCACGCGCAAAGCACACACCTTCAGTTTGGGCACTTCCTGAAGCCGCACATCATCTGTTATGGTCCCCACAACCACAGCTGTTTTGTTTTCCCGGCCAGGAAGTTTCATCTTCCGGATCATCCGGGAAAGAGACAGTGGTGGCCGATTGGTGCGACTCATAAACAACCTCTTTAGCACAACCTG
>CAUYRH010073347.1:0-17850 GCA_963574655.1 Perodicticus potto
ATATATATATATATATATATATATGTCTTTCGGGTAAATAATATAGAGTAGAATTACTAAATATGGGCTCGGCGCCTGTGGCTCAACGGGTTGAGGCGCCAGCCACGTACACCTGAGCTGGCGGGTTCAAATCCAGCCCGGCCCGCCAAACAACAATGACGGCTGCAACCAAAAAAAATGGCCGGGCATTGTGGCGGGCGCCTGTGGTCACAGCTGCTTGGGAGGCGGAGGCAGGAGACTCGCTTGAGCCCAGGAATTGGAGGTTGCTGTGAGCTGTGATGCCACAGCACTCTATCCAGGGTGACAGCTTGAGGCTCTGCCTCAAAAAAAAAAAACAAAAACAAAAACAAAAAAAAATCACCTATGTAATTTATTTTGTTGTTTTCTGTCTTCATGAATGAAGTAATATGATATTTATGCTGTCACAGAACAAGTAGAACCTTGATTTGCATTTGGGTTATTAGTACACATATTTTTTACAGAGGTATCCTATTTATCATTTAATCTTCCCCCAAAGATAAGCCCTGGTCAAACGCCCCCTTTCTTCCCAGTACAGTCCTCACTCTCCCAGTGCTGTCCTGCGGATTGAGAGTGACTGGTAGACTGGAAATGATGAAGGTGATTATTTTTAACTTAGATGGGGCCTCTGTATGGGTTACCTTCTTGCTATTTTGGATAGTGATAATGTATTGTTAAAACTCTAGTTTCTGGTCTTGAATCAAAACTTGGGTGTGTAGGACTTTTGTTTTTTAATTAATTAGGGAAATTTTAATTAATAAGCGCGCAAATGTACTTTACATCAATAACTGCAATACTAAAATTGTGAATTTTAAAATATTTTTCTCAAAAAAGGTTAGTGATTTTTTTTCTCCCCTTGGGAAATATGGCGACTCAACTGTCAGCATTCATGTGGCTAGTCCAGGTCACTAAGGGTTACAAATACCTAAAGAAGTGTTCACATTTCATATCTACAGTAAGATAGACTGTGAACTTCTTGTATCACCCAGTTTTAGCAAAAACTCCATGAGGTAATTTACAGGAATGTCAACTTTTTGAAGTGCACACTCATAAAATTCTATATTTGGATCACTTTTTTTGCTTCAAGTGCACCTGCCTTGAGGATACAGGCAATTTTTCTTTCTTGGAAAAATATTTCTGCAATAAGTCTGTATCTACTAGGACTGGACTGGTTTTAAGAAAGATCATCAGCTTTGTGGTCTGTATCCCACGGTTAATAAAAATCTATCAAAAACATTATCATTTGCAAGGAAAAAAGTTTTTTTTTTTTCCCTAAGCCTGAGGAACATGAAGAAATACCTTTTGTTATTTGTATAAACACAAAACTTAAAGCTAGTCCAATACAGTATTCAAAAGTTGGGGGCAGCACCTGTGGCTCAGTCAATAAGGCGCCGGCCCCATATAGCAAAGGTGGCGGGTTCAAACCCGGCCCCGGCCGAACTGCAAAAACAAAAATATAGCCAGGCGTTGTGGCGGGCGCCTGTAGTCCCAGCTGCTCGCGAGGCTGAGGCAAGAGAATCACCTAAGCCCAGGAGTTGGAGGTTGCTGTGAGTTGTGTGAAGCTGCGGCATTCTACCGAGGGTGATAAAGTGAGACTTTGTCTCTAAAAAAAAATAAAAAAGTTATAAAAATGAACAAAAGATACACATTTAATTCAATTGCTCCAATAGTCAGATGTAAATCTGTATAAGAGTTGTTGCTGGTCCAATTTAATTCAAGGTCCTTTTTTTTTTGGCGGTTTTTGGCTGGGGCTGGATTTGAACCCGCCTCCTCTGGCATATGGGGCCGGCACCCCACTCCATTGAGCCACAGGCGCCGCCCTCAAGTCCTTTTGTGTATTTGGCCCATTGATGTTCACATCCCAGATAAACTCAGTTTAAAAAGTGAAAATTAGGGTAAAGACTCTATATAATAAAGCACAAGGATATGCTATAAAAGTTGCTGTCCTTCCATGGCTAATGCAGAAATAAAAATTTTTAAGCAGAAAAACTACACCATCCAATAATTCCAGCAGTGAGAATGATTCCTACTATTCCTTGTAAAGAAAATAATGACTGCAGGACGGTGCTTGTGGCTCAGTGAGTAGGGCGCCATCCCTGTATACTGAGGGTGGCAGGTTTGAAGCTGGCCCCAGCCAAAGTGCAACAACAACAAAAATAGCTGGGTGTTGTGGCGGGCGCCTGGTTATGTGGGAGACTGAGGTAAGAGAATTGCCTAAGCCCAAGAGCTGGAGCTGTGACGCCATAGCACTCTACTGAGGGCGACAAAGTGAGACTCTGTCTCTAAAAAAAAAAAAGGAAGAAAAGAAAAGAGGGCGGTGCCTGTGGCTCAAAGGAGTAGGGCACCGGCCCCATATGCTGGAGGTGGCGGGTTCAAACCCAGCCCTGGCCAAAAACTGCAAAAAAAAAAAAAAAAAAAGCTTTCTCTTTTGTAATTTTTTTTTGAGGTGAAATTTAAGTTTTTGTGTGAGTAGTACTATTACACCTATCTTGAGTGTCTTGCTTGTACTGTATCACATCATATCTTTGTTTAATTCTTAATAAACTGTTCACTTGTTAAAAAAAAAAAAGAAAAGAAAGAAAATATGACTGCAAAACTGGAAAAGAGAATCATGGCAAGAAGATGGTATCCAAGGATGCTTGCCACACAACCAAATGAAACACCTGTCATGCTCATTAGGTTCAATGAACAAAACATTCCTAACATCCAGGTGCACTGATCACATGTACATAGCCAAACTGGATTTTGCCAGCCAGCAATAATGTGGCTCCAAAGGCAAGGCAAAGAACCATTGGTCCTGCCAAATCAGTTTCGTTCATGATGCTGCCATCTGCCACTTTTAATGGATGTAACGCTGTTAGTGTTTTTTGCCAGACGTGGTCAAAATTGATACCTAACTCCTAATAAAGGCAGCTCATCCTCTAAGTTGTTTCCATAGAATGGCTGAGGTGAAGTTGGAGTATATGCCTGAGTTGGCTGGGAAATCTGCCCAGTGTATGGCTGCTGGTGGGACAAATTGGCCTTGCTGCGAGTAGTCATAGCCGGCAGACTGTTTGCTGTAGGGGCCTCCTCTTCCTTCATAATCATAGGACTGCAGTGATTGGTCATCGATGCTGTAACTTGTCTGTGCAGAAATCCGTGTTTAATTTCAAAGCCTGACATTGCAAATGATCAGGAAAGTGCAGAATCTTAGAATGTCGTGCCTAAAGTGTAGGAGTCGCTTCAGAGCACAGGCTTGGAAAAGGATCCAGGGTTTGAGTGAAGGGACCCGGGCGTGGTGCTGAAAGATGGCAGCAAGTCGAACTGCACAGGCTTGGACAGAAACCCAGTAGCCTGCTGTGGGCGTAGGAAACTCACCAAATGTTGAGGTGGCGGTGGCTCTAACGGCATCCCTAAGCCTCACAAACCCAGTTTTAGATCCTGAACCGGCCCGGTTGCTATGTGACACCTTTTGAGGCAGTCTCACTATGTCTCTGGGTAGAGTGCTATGGCATCATAGCTCACAGCAACCTCAAATTCTTGGGCTGAAGCGATTCTCTTGCCTCAGCCTCCCACGTAGCTGGGACTTCAGGCGATTGCCAGAATGCCTGGCAGTTTTTGTTGTTGTTGTTGTTGTTGTTGTAGTTGTCATTGTTGTTTAGCTGACCCGGGCCGGGTTTGAACGGGCCAGCCTTGGTGTATGTGACTGGCTCCCTAACACCGAGGTATGGGTGCTGAGTTGTGTAGGACTGTCCTTAAGGCTTTCTCCTTTAAAGGGGGCATCAGAACATTTGAGTTGTATGTCAGAGGAGTGGCATCTTAGGGTTTATATACACTTTCTTAGTTTCTATTTTTGGTTTTTCTAGTTTCTCCTTGGACCAAGATGACTGATGGAAACCTTTCCACCTCTACAAATGGGATAGTCTTGATGGGCATTCTGGATGGTCAGCCAGGAAACCCCCTTCAGAACCTGCAACATGCCCATGTTCTCTCAGCACCTGAGTATGGGCCTAGGCTAAAACTTGGTGATTTAGAAGATCGGCACAGCCTTCAGTCAGTGGACTCAGGCATTCCTACCCTGGAGATTGGCAACCCAGAACCTGTCTCCTGTAGTGTGGTCCATGTGAAGAGGAAACAGTCTGAGTCAGAGATCATCCCCGAGCGGGCCTTCCAGAGCGCGTGCCCACTGCCATCCTGCGCGCTGCCAGCTCCCTCCAGTGCCGAGCGGGAGCAGAGTGTGCGGAAGTCTTCCACATTTCCCAGGACAGGCTATGACTCAGTGAAGCTCTATAGCCCCACCTCCAAAGCCCTGAACCGCAGCGATGATGTCTCCATCTGCAGCGTGTCCAGTCTCGGCACAGAGTTGTCTACCACCCTGTCTGTTAGCAATGAGGACATCTTGGACCTTGTGGTCACAAGCAGCTCCAGTGCCATTGTGACCCTGGAGAACGATGATGACCCACAGTTTACCAGCATCACCCTGACTTCCATCAAGGAAACCCCTGGACTACACCAGCAGGACTGTGTTCATGAAACCGATGAGGGGAGTAAATTGAAACTGTTGGGACCATTTAGTAACTTCTTTACAAGGTAAAGCCATCTCTGTTTCTCTAAAACAGTTAGGTTATTGAATTCAGACCAGATGCCTTGTTCTTCTTGTCTGAAATATGTGTGTATTCTGTCTTGTAAAGCAGGCGCTGTGTCATACAGATGATTGTGCTTTTCCCAGGAGCCCTGACTAGTCTGTTGCTGATTCTGCTGTTGGATTCTTCACGTCCACCTGTGACTTCTGTGTTCCTGGCTCACTTGTGTGATCTGTTGACATTCTCAGCCTCTGACCCATGGTGGCTGTGGGCGACCCACAGGTGGCCAGTGTTGCTACATCAGCAACCATGGTGTGTCAGCCTTAGCCAAGGGGGGGACCCTTTACACTAATAACTTAGGTTTCGTGGGCCAAGCAGAGGGTCGTGACAACGGTGACATTAGTTAGTAACTCACATTGCTAACTGCAGCCCCCACACACCCCAGGGCTGGCATTGCTGCAGCCTGGTCTGTTTCCCACGCTTCTGCATGGCTGTCCTCTGTGTTCATGTTCTGACTCTGATCTTGCCATTGAGGTGTGTGCTTTTACTGCATCCACACACATTCCTACCCATGTGGGGCCCAGTCCGTGCACCCCCTCCCTGTGGGGTCCTGTCACTGAGGTGCCAGTTCAGGCTGTTGTGGTTTCTGTATCTCTCCTAAAGCCCTGTGGGGACCAGGCCTTCACCTTGTGTCTGTTACTTGTGCTCTTATGTTCTGGTTTAACAAGTGTAATATGGTGACAGAAATGATCTTAGGTAATGCCCTAGGGTGGGCGCATAGTCTAGTGGTATTAGGGGTGGACGTATTAGTCAATGACACAGCAAATGTGAACTCTCAAACTGTAAAGTGCTGTGAGGAAGGCCACAGGGGCTGTGGAGAGTTTGGGTAGAATTGTGATCTGCTTCACAGCTGTTCTCTGGCGGGCTGTGGCCCAGGGGTTGGCAGGTAGGAGCGTTTCTGCAGTTGGTCCTGGCTGCCCTGTGTGCACCCCGGCAAGCCCTGGGTTGGATATTTGGCAGCAGTGCTGGTGTGTTCCTTTGAGATGCTGTGATGTGCTGGCTAGACTGAGACTTCTGCGGCTGTGGGCGTGTGCATTAACTTAGCACTGCTTCAGTTGCTTCATCAGCTAAATCATCTCAAGTGGGTCTGAGACCAGTCGTGGGTGTGAGGATCTCCAACATGGCCTGTGGTTTTGTGGGGCCACCTTTTTTCTGTAATGTGGTATCCTGCTACCACAGGTGGAGTTCCTGGTCTCAGAACTCAGTAACTCAGTGATTGCCTTCAGCAGTAAGAACCCAGGAACTTTGGGGGAAACCCTATCGATACTCCTTCCGTGGCTGCAATTGTGCTGTATGTGGTGGTTCAGATTTGTGTGGCTGATAAGCATGTTCATGGTCTCTGTTTTTGAATGCCTCCTGGAGCCTGTTGAGTGTGAATCCTCAGGACCCATCTAGAACTATAGAATCAGAATCTCAGGGAGAGGGCCTAGGGTATTTTTTTACTTATTTATTTATTTATTTTTATTGTTTGGGATTCATTGAGGGTACAAAGAATTAGGCTACACCGATTGCATTTGTTGGATAAAGTCCCTCTTACAGTTGTGTCCCGCCCCCAAGAGGTGTGTCGGACACTGTGACACCCCTACCCCCTTCCCTCCTCCTCCTCACTCTCCACTTTTGGCCTAGGTTTTTAGAATCACTTGGGATTCTTGGCAAATTGGGTGGGAAGCAGCATAGTAAAAGAACTCGGCTTTGAAATAAAACAGATCTGTACCCATGACCTTACTGTGTGATCTTGAACAAGTTACTTCACCTCTCTGACCCAGTTTTTGGCTGGGACCAGGTTTGAACTGCCTCCTCCGGTATATGGGGCCGGCGCCCTACTCCTTGAGCTACAGGTGCAGCCCTCTGAGCCAGTTTTTTATATTTTTATTTTTTATTTATTTTTATAATTTTTTTTTGGAGATAGAGTCTCAAGCTATTGCCCTGGGTAGAGGGCTGTGGTGTCACAGCTCACAGCAACCTCCAACTCCTGGGCTTGGGTGATTTTCTTGCCTCAGCCTCCCGAGTAGCTGGGACTACAGGTGCCCACCACAACGCCCAGCTATTTTTTGGTTATAGTTGTCATTGTTTGGCGGGCCTGGGCTGGATTTGAACCCGCCAGCTCTGGTGTATGAGGCTGGCACCCTAGCCACTTGAGCTACAGGTGCCGAGCCTGATCCAGTGTTTTAATCCTAAAATGGCATTAGTAAGAGCCTAGCATGTAGTGCCTGTTATGTCACTGATGTACATGAAGCTCTTTCCATGTCCTCCTCACTGTGCTCTCCGTGTCACCTCCTTCACCTGTACAGTGGAGATGATCATGACAGTGGTGTTGGGGATGCAGTGGGCTAGCACGTATGGAATCTAGTGCAGATGTAGACACACTACTCTTAAGTGTCAGTTGCTTGTGATTAGCATAGCTGTGCTTGCTCCGTCTGCCACCTTTGTTACATGGCAGAGTTGAGCTGTGTTGGAACCTCTTGAAAGAAAACCCTATAAATTATGAAATTTCCAAAGCTACTACTTTTTGAAAATCATTCTCAGCTTTGTGCCACAGCAAACAAATGTCTCTTCTTTGTTTCATTCTTTGGTTCTTGTCTCCTTAACCTTATTTTGATGGCTTTCACTTTGTTTCTTTTTTTTTTTTTTTTTTGGAGAGACAGAGTCTCACTTTATCGCCCTCAGTAGAGTGCCGTGGCATCACACAGCTCACAGCAACCTCCAACTCCTGGGCTTAGGCGATTCTCTTGCCTCAGCTTCCTGAGTAGCTGAGACTACAGGTGCCTGCCACAACGCTCGGCTATTTTTTTGTTGCAATTTGGCTGGGGCTGGGTTCAAACCCGCCACCCTTGGTATATGGGGCCAGCGCCCTACCTACTGAGCCACAGGCGCTGCCCCATATTGTTTCTTTTTTGAAGACTGAGTCTCACTTTGTCACCCCTGGTTGAATGCTGTGGTATCATAGCTCATGGGACCCTCAAACTCTTGGGTGCAAGCGATTCTCTTGCCTCAGCCTCCCAAGTAGCTGGGACTACAGGCGCCTGCCACAATGCCCGGCTATTTTTAGAGATGGAATCTTGCTCTTGCTTAGGTGGATCTCCAACTCCTATGCTCAGGCAATCCACCTGCCTCAGCCTTCCAGAGTGCTAGGATTACAGGTGGCCACCGCGCCTGGCCTTACGACATTGTTATTGTGAGCCACTCTTAAGTAGTGGGTCACTACTTGTCTCATAGGCTGATGAGTCTAGTAGGCTTTTTTGTCCCAGAGCAGGAGTGTCCAACCTACAGTTTCTGGGCTGAATTCTGATTTTTGTGAGGACTTTTTTTTTTTTTTGCTGGCTGCTTACCTGTGTAAGCAGGATATCTTAGTAAGTGTGCACAGACCTTTTTTTTTCTTTTTTGAGAGAGTTTCACTTTGTTGCCCCCTGTAGAGTACCCCGGAGTCATAGCTCCCAGCAACCTCTAACTCTTGCCTCTAACTCAAACGATTCTCTTGCCTCAGCCTCCCAAGTAGCTGGGACTATAAGTGTCCACCACAATGCCTGGCTGTTTTTAGAGACGAGGTCTCACTCTTGCTCAGGCTGATCTCAAACCTGTGAGCTCAGGCGATCTGTCCACTTCAGCCTCCCAAAGTGCTGGGATTGCAGGTGTGAGCCATTGCACCCGGCCTTTTTTTTTGTTTGTTTTTTTTGTGCTAATCAGCTTTTGTTAGTGTTTGGGTATTTACTGTGTAGCCCAAGACAACTCTTCTTCTAAGGTGCCACAAAGGAAAACAAAAGTCTGGATACCCCTATCCTAGAGTCTTACAAATGTTAGAGAAGAGTTTCACTCTAAAGTTCCATCGAGGGGAAAGGGTTCTGTGTCAGAAGTCTAAACATTTTACAGGTGAGCAAATGGAATCACAGTGAATGTTTTGTAACTCAGCTTCTACCCTGGCCCTCAGCAGGTACCCAGAGGATGGTGGACCTTGTAAGCTTTTGTTGAGGGCAGGACTGGGTTAGAGGGGGTCCCCCAGGGCTCCAAGGCCAGGTGCTCAGTCATGCTGTTTTCTTTTCTTTTTTTTTTTTTTTTTAAAGTTTATTCTCTTTTTTTTTTGAGTCAGAGCCTCAAGCTGTCACCCTGGGTAGAGTGCTGTGGCATCACAGCTCATAGCAACCTCCAATTCCTGGGCTCAAACGAGTCTCCTGCCTCCTCCTCCCAAGTAGCTGGGACTACAGGCGCCCGCCACAGCGCCAGGCCATTTTTTGGTTGCAGTCGTCGTTGTTTGGCAGGCCTGGGCTGGATTCGAACCCGCCAGCTCAGGTGTACGTGGCTGGCGCCTTAGCCCGCTGAGCCACAGGCGCCGAGCCAGTCATGCTGTTTTCAGCTTTGTTCCTCCCCTCCTGCCCTTCTGTTTCTCTTGTCCTACTGGATCAGTCTCTAGTTGATAGAAAGGTGTGTGGACAGTATCATAGATGCATAGTCCACGGAAACATGCCTAGAGGAAGGGTGGAGCTGGTCAGGGGACTTCTGACTAGAGTGGGCAGACCCGTTGGTGACCTTGCCTGCTTGGGGAGCTGTAGGCCTGGCTCCCGTTTGTTCCTTCTTCACTCACACTGTGACAAGCACCTCTGTCCCAGGCTGTACTCAGAGATTGAGAGGGAGTGTCCCTGTCCTGACAGAGCTCACTGTCTTGGGGGGGTAGATAAGGCAGTTTTTGGGGTGGTGGGTATGAGTGCTGTTGCTGTGGACAGGGGCAGGGGTGGCACCCACTTGAGAGTGCTGGGTCAGAAGTCAGGCCCGCTGGGTACATAGTGAGCTCTCCTACGTAATGGCTGTGTGACCTTGGACTTGTTACCTTTCTGAGCCTTAGAGCAGGTATAAGACTTGTGTGTAAGGTTAGGGATCAAACTGACAAAGTGCCTGACTTTTAGGTACTCCCTAAGCAGATGCTTTCTGTGGTTACAACATAAACAATATCATTTCTAGAAAGTATGTTTTCTAAAGCTTTCTCCAGTTCTTACTCTTGTACTGTGCTTACTTTGGTCAGTACATTGCTGAGTCAGTTAGAATGGGATTTCTTCACTTTGGCACTGTTGTAATTTTGGGATGGATGATTCTTTGTCATGGGTGGCTGTCCTGTGCCTTGGAGGGTGTTTTGCAGTGGCCCTGACCTCTACTGGGTAGATGCCAGTAGCACTTCCCAGTTGTGACAACCAAAACAGTCTCCAGACTTTGCCAAATATCCTGGGGGTGGGGGGGTGGGCAAAATCACCCAGCTTTTGAGAGTAAATGTCAGTATTTATTTGCTTCCTTGAAGGAAATTTACTGATACAATGTAATTGAGCAGGATCTCATCTTATGTAGAAGAAAGGGACTATGTGGAGTCCTGTGAGCCCAGTGTAATTAACAGTATTTATCTAGAAACTTAAATAGCAAGTACAAGAGGAATTCAGTAACATGCTTGTGGGGGGCGTTTATTTGCCACAGGAGAATGGGGTTGGCTTCCATGAAGCCAAAAGTTTAATCAGCCAATCAACACTGGTCTGGAAGGTAATAAGACCACTTACATCTTTTATGAGCCCCTCCCTCTTTTTTTTTAAAACAAAGTCCTAACTTGCCCTCGGTAGAGTGCCGTGGCGTCTCAGCCTCCAGGTAGCTGGGACTACAGGCACCCACCACAATGCCTGGCTATTTTTTGTTGCAGTTTGTCATTGTTGTTTAGCTGGCCTGGGCCAGGTTTGAACCTGCCAGCCTGGGTGTATGTGGCTGGCACTGTGCACGCCGAGCCTATGAGGCCCCTTTATTTAACTCTCAGGAGAGATGATCCTGAGTATCCTTTGCTGAAGAGAGACATTTGAACTTCATTTGAAGGAAGAAAAGGAGCTTGCCCAGTGAAGGTGTGGGACAGAGAACAACTTGTGGCAGGCTGGGACATGGGGGGCACTTGGCTGTGTTTAAGGAACTGTAATGATGGATCTTTCCAGGCTGTTTCCTGTCCTGGCTGGTAGTGCCTCGGGGGCATGTTCTGTGTCTGGTTTACCCTGGTGCAAGTTGTAATTCAAAGGCAGAGTCATGAGAGTGTGGTGACTGAGAGCTGGATCTGTTCGGACTCAAATTCAAACCCCAGCTCTGCCATTTTACTCAACCAAATGTGTGATCTTGAGAAAGTCACTTAGCCTTTGTCATCTCCAGTGTGTACTTAGGTGACATGAGGTTAAATGTACCTCTTGTAGAGAGTTAATATGAAGGTTAAACGAGATAATACAAGTAAATCTCCAGACAGAGCATATACCCAATATAGAGGTTGGATTTTTGGCCCTGTGCTCTGCCTTTGTTGGGGTTTCACATGAGATTTCTCTTTTATTTATGTATTTATTTAATTAAATCATAGCTGTGCGCATTAAGGCAATCATGGGGTGTCTTGAGGTGTGCTGGCTGGGTTGTTGGCCATCCCAGGCTGGCTAGCCACAGGAGGTGGAAGCCTGCAGCACGGCATAATCAGTCCAGGTTCACAGTGGGACCTGGAGCAGAAAAGAAGCAGAAAGGATTTGAGCAGGCAAGGAACTAGTGGGGTGGTTCCCACTATTGCTCACTAAAGATTTGTGAGGGATCTCCATTAGTCACAGTACTGGCTTTTGTATTACATGTTTTCTTTCATAGACACACACTTACCCTGGGTCCTCTGACCCTGTTTTGATTTCCCAACCTCAAGGATTTTAAGTTTTCTGGTTGGGAATTCTTATACCAGCTGGATTTTTAGCATTTCCAATTCCTCTGGATTATAGAGGGTAGAACTGACTTCTTTTCTAACCACTGGTTTACACAGCTTAGCTCTTACCAAACTTTTAGCACCTGGGAGGTCATTGGTGACCTTGATCAGAAATGTTTCTCTAAATCTCAGTGAACTTCATTTTGAGGTAGCGTTTGGAGACGGTGAAGCTGATGCGTCAGTTTGCAAATATGGCTGAAAGGAGCTACAGGAGGGCGGCTGCTAGAGATAACACAGGAGGTCCTCTGGGTGCTGCTGCGGGCACTGTCTGGAGACTCTGGCAGTGTGTGGCTGTGTTCAGAAAGAAAACTGGACTTGGTAAGGGCATGCTGCTTCCTGTGTGCTTTGCTGTGCTTTGTTTTCTTTTGGTAGCAGATCACAGCTGTACTAATTAATTGATTGAGTGGCAGTTGTGTACTGAGCATTGCCCTAAGTCCTTAAACATGCTTCATGTTATACATTCTTTAAAACAATATTTGCTAAGCATCTACTATATGCTTGGATTCATTTATGAAGCAAACAAAAGACCCTGTCCTCATAGAGCTTACTACGGTCTAGTGGAGGAGGCAGGTAATAAACGCAGTAAGTAAATAAAGGTGGAGCTTAAACCTGCAGTCCCAGCTTTTTGGGAGGCTGAGGCAGGAGGATTGCTTAAGGCCAGGAATTTGTGACCACCTTGGGCAAAATAATGAGGCACTGTCTTTACAAAAGTTAAAAAAAGAAAAAAATTAGCTAGATGTGGTGTGTGTCTATAATCACAGCTACTCAGGAGGCTAAAGTGGGAAGATGGCTTGAGGCTAGAAGTTCAAGGTTGCAAGTGAACTGTGATTGTGCCACTGTATGCCAGCCTGGGCAACAGAGTGAGACACTATTTCTTAAAAAAGAGAGAAAAATGTAGTCAAAAGGACCTGCCCAGTTTGAAGGGGGAGGAAACATAGCTTCTACCTCTTTTGGGAGGAATGCTAAGAAGTTCATGTGAAGTGGGAAATATTATTGCAGCCACTTTTGCAAAAGACTGACACATAAAACTACCATAATTACATAAGGGTATAAAATAAAATGAAACACCTTGATCAGTGACACAGACTGGATCCAGTATATTTACATTTTAATGTATGATTGAAGAATCATATTAATCTTTCCTTATGGGGAAGAAAAATTATTAAATTAATTATGCAGTGACAATTGGTGAATTAAAGAATTCAATGTTAAAAAAATAGAAAAAGCTGAAAAAATACTATCACAGCTTTGAGAGGAGTAGGATACTTTAGAAGCTTTAAAGGTGTGGTGACTTGTGTGACTTCTGAGACTAGGCTAGAGAAGCTTCTTCCAGGATCCATTGAGACACTGGCCTTTGCAGCCAGCAGCCACTTGTAAGAAGCACAGCTGCCCAGAAGCCACCATGTCGGAACTACAGGAAGGCCTACAGCTGTAACTGCATAGCTTCATAATTATTTGTTTAAATTTTGCCTCCATTATTGGACATTTAATTATATCATCTTTTTCACAATTATAAATAATACTATATATGTTATAATAATGCATGTTGTGTATCCCCCAAATTCATATGTTAAAATCCTTAACCCCCAGTAGAATGGTGTTAGGAGGTGGAGCTTTTAGGAGATGTTTAGATCATGAGGGTAGATAGAGCCTTTATAAGAAGAAACCAGAGAGCTGGGCCTCTCTTTCCTCCATGAAGAAATACAATGAGAAGTCAGTAGTCTGCAGCCTGAAAGGAGCTGCTCACCAGAACCCAATCCTGCTGGCACCTGATCTCAGACATCTAGCCTCCATCACAATAATAATACCATAACAAATATCTTTAGGCATATAACTTTTTCAAATAATGTGTTATCTCTCTGGGATAACTTCTTTGAGTTGAAAATTACTGGGTCAAAGAGTAAGTGAAAGGACAGCTTAGCTAGTAAATCATCTAATGTAAAAACATCACTGCACACAGCTGTGTGCTGGCCCCCCTTGCTTCCTTCTTGCTTGACTACCTAAGGCTTAACTTGGGTTGTTGTTTTTTTTTCGTAGTTTTTTTGGCTGGGGCTGGGTTTGAATCCACCACCTCCAGTATATGGAGCCGGCACCCTACTCCTTTGAGCCACAGGTGCCGCCCAACTTGGGTTTTTTTTTTTAAGAGTTTGATTTGCAGAACTGGAAGAGTTTGAACAAACAAAAAAGGGCATCTGCTGGATCACATTCCAAAGAGTCAGATGAAACCAGCCCAACAGAAAACAAATGCTCTGGAAAACAATTGTTTTTCATTGTCATTTCACAACTACCACTGCTCTGTTCCTGCTGACTCCAATGAAAAGCCCAAGCTACTCATCCTAGGGCTGGCATTCTTTCCTCTACTGAAAAGTAAAATAAACTTCTTGCTTCAAAACCTAAAAAAAATAAAATACAATAAAATAAAGAAGAAGAAGTAAGTGAACTGTATATATTGTTAGCAGTGGGTGGTCATGAAGAAAACAAAGTAGAGGTGGTAGGAGGTACTGGGGAGGCTGGAGAAGGCAGGTTGCAGATTAATCGCGTGGTTAGTGGAGATTTAAGCAGAGTCTTGCAGGCAGTAATGAAGTTAACAAGGCAGATACTGAGAGAAGAGCGATTTAGGGAGGGAGAAAGGCACAGGCAGGCCTGATGTCTTTGAACAAAGAGACCACTGTGGTTGGACTGAAAGAAGGAAGAGATGAGGTCTGTGGGGCCAGGTTATATATGGGCATAGTCCACCGTAGGATGTTAGTTTTGACTCAGAGTAAATGGGGAGTCACTGCAGAATTGCAGAATTTTTAAATTTCTTTTTCTTTTTTTTTGAGACAAGAGTTTCACTTTGTCATCCTGGGTAGGGGGCTGTGGTATCATAGCTCATAGCAACCTCAAACTCTTGGGCTCAAATGATTCTTTTGCCTCAGCCTCCTGAATAGCTGGGACTATAGGCACCTGCCACAACACCTGGCTATTTAGAGACCAGATCTCGCTTTTTGCTCAGGCTGGTCTTGAACTTGTGAGCTCAGGCAATCCACCTGCCTCAGCCTCCCAGAGTGCTAAGATTACAGACATGAGCCATTGTGCCCAGCCCCCTCCTTTTTTTGGAGACAGGGTCTTGCTATGTTGCCCAGGCTGGAGTGCAGTGGCTAGTCACAGGTGTGATAATAGTGTTTTGTAACTTTGAAGTCCTGGACTCAGGCAATCCCCTGAATAGATGGGACTAGATGTATGTCCTGCCATGCCTGGCTCAGCTGCAGAATTTTGAGCAGAGGGGGTTGGACTGCTTTCTAAGGCTACATAACAAAATAACCACAAATTTGCTGGCTTCAAACAATATTGCTGGTTCGTTATGGCCTGACAGGCTTCCTGTCAGGGTCTTACAAGGATCAAACCAAAATATTGGTAGCTAATTTCCACCTGAGGCTCAACTAAGGAATTGTCTGCTTAGAGGCTTGTTCAGGTTGTTTGCAGAACCCAATTCCTGTGCCTATAGGACTCAGTCTCTTCCTTCCTTGATGGCTGTCACCTGACGGACATTCCTCTCCTAGAGGGCTCCTGAATTCCGTGTGGTTCCCTCCGTCTGCAAAGTCAGAAGCAGAGACTCTCCCTTCTGTCACATTCCTCTCACTTTGAAGCTCTTTGCTGGAGAAAGCCCTAATTGCTTTTAAGGGCTCACTAGATTGGGTAAGGACCTCTGAGAATCACCTCCCTTTCTCAAGTCATCTGTGCCATACATATGACATAACCTGTCCCATCATTTTCACAGTTTATGCCCGTGTTCAAGGGGAGAGATTTTACAAGGTGGAACACCAGCCGGGCACGGTGGCTCACACCTGTAATCCCAGCATTTGGGAGGCCGAGATGGGTGGATTGCTTGAGCTCATAGGTTTGAGACCAGCCTGAGCAAGAGCGGATGGCGGGGGAAACCCCCAAAAAACAGCCAGGCATTGTGGCGGGTGCCTGTAGTCCCCGCTACTGGGGAGGCTGACACAAGAGAATCACTTGAGCCCAAGAATTTGCAGTTGCTGTGAGCTGTGATGCCATAGCACTCTACAGAGGGTGACAAAGTGAGACTCTGTTTCAATGAAAAAAAAGGTGGCGGGTGGTGCCTGTGGCTCATCGAGTAGAGCGCCGGCCCCATATACCGAAGGTGGCGGGTTCAAACCTGGCCTCGCCTGAACTGCAAAACAGAAAAATGGCCGGGCGTTGTGGCAGGCGCCTGTAGTCCCAGCTACAGTCTCTTGCGGGAGGCTGAAGCAAGAGAATCGCCTAAGCCCAGGAGTTGGAGGTTGCTGTGAACTGTGTGATGCCATGGCACTCTACTGAGGGCAATAAAGTAATAAAGTGAGACTCTGTCTCTACCAAAAAAAAAAAAAAAAAAAGGTGGCACACCAGAGAGAGAGAATCTTTGGGGCTATCTTGGAATTCTGTGATTTCACTGGAACTTAAACAGAAGGACATAGGTGCTGTTGTATTGAGAGTAGGCTTTTGGGCAGGAGAAAGGGGCAAAGCAGGAAGACCTTAGGAGGCTGTTGCAGGAGTCCAGGAGATGATGATGTCTTTAACTAGTTGATAGTGGTGGAGAGGGTGAGAAATAGTTGTACTTTGGAGAATGGGTGTAGAGAAAATAAAGGAGCCAAAGATGACTCAGATTTTTGGCCTTAACCAGTGTAAGATAGAGTTATCAAGTTTGGGAGAGAAGGTGAGGAGTTGAGTTCGAGACATCTTAGATATTCACAAGAAGGTGGTGGGGTATGTGGTTAGTAGGAGCTGGGACTTGGAAAGTTAGGTCCAGACAAGGAGGAATAAGTTTGGAGTTGTCATTGTAGGTGGCATGAAACTAGCCCAGATCACCATGGAATGAGTGTAGACTGAGAAGAGGGCTAAAGAGTGAGCCTGATGCGTGCCAGTACCGAGAGATCTGGGAGAATAGGAGAAAACGTCCAGATAACCGAGAAGGTAGGGCCAGTGATGTTGGAGGACAAGAGCATGGTATCCTGGAAGCCAGGTGAGGACCAGCATCAGGGGAAGGGTCAGCTGGGCAGATGAGGACTCAGGATTATTGTTTAGCGGGGAACAGTGACCTTGACCAGAGGTGTTTTTAGTGGAGTGGTGCAGATGGAAGCTTAACTGGAGTAAATATAAGGGAGAATGGGAGAAGAGAGGTTGGAAATAGTGAGCATAGATTATTCTTTTGGTGGATTTGCTGCAGAGTAGAGCAGAGAAATGGGGTGATAGCTGGAGGAAGAAGTGGTGTGAGTTTTTTTCTTTTTTAAAGGTTATTGGAGAAATCACAGTTTGTTTTCTTTTTAACTCTTGAGAACAACCTAACAAAAGAATAAGTGAATATTTCAGAGAGGGGAGAATTCCTAGGGCCTTGTCCTTGAGTTGGATCTAAAGGCGTGGACCCGCTAGCTCATGTAGAGAATTGACTTCTGCTGGGCAAAATCTCCAGCATAACAAGTGCCAGGGAGAGGACGTGGGCACAGGTGAGGAAGAGTGTGGCTGTCTTTTTTCAGTGCACACAGACTGTTGTTTTTAACATTGCTTCATTAATGTGTGTATAGATTTTTAATTTCAAAAATTTAGTTTTTTTCCACAATTACATTCTTTTTTAATAATTTTGAAATGTACCATTGCATCATAATGATCAAAAACCATTTTACAACAAAAATTTAGTTTTTAAAAAATAGACTTTGTTTTTTTATTTTTTGCAGTTTTTGGCCAGGGCTGCGTTTGAACCTGCCACCTCCGGCATATGGGGCCGGCACCCTACTCCTTTGAGCCATAGGCTCCGCCCTAGATTTTAATTTTTAGAGCAGTTTTAGGCACACAATGTATAGAATATTTCCTGTCTACCCCACATACACAGCCGCCCCCATCATCTCTCAGGAGTCCAGACAAGAGATGATGGTGGTGGAGAGGGTGAGAAATATTTATAATTTGGAGAATGAGAAGTCCAAGGCTAGGGTGCCTGCAGATTCTGTGTCTGGTGTGCCATCAGATGTGCCTCACATGGTAGAAGTCACCAGGCAGCTCTCCGGGCCAGGCCTCTTTTATAAGACCACTAATTTTGGACGGCACCTGTGGCTCAGTGAGCAGGGTGCTGCCCCCATATACCAAGGGTGGTGGGTTTGAACCTGGCCCCGACCAAACTGCAACAAAAAAATAGCTGGGCATTGTGGTCAGCCCCTTGTGGTCTCAGCTACTTGGGAGGCTGAGGCATGAGAATTGCTTAAGCCCAAGAGCTGGAGGTTACTGTGAGCTGTGATGCTACAGCACTCTACTGAGGGCGACAAAGTGAGACTCTTAACTCTTAAAAAAAAAAAAAGTCACTAATTCCATCATGAGGGCCCCCCCCCCCCGGGGCGGTATTGGCTCGGTGTGTTGTTTTTTTTGGGGGTTAGTGGTGTTGGGGGGGCCGGCCCAGTGGCGGGGGGGGGGGGGGGGAGGGTCCAATCCCCGGGATTGTGTGGGGGTTTT
>CAUYRH010073349.1:0-45152 GCA_963574655.1 Perodicticus potto
GGCACCTGTAGTCCCAGCTACTTGGGAGGCGGAGGCAGGAGACTCGCTTGAGCCCAGGAATTGGAGGTTGCTGTGAGCTGTGATGCCACAGCACTCTATCCAGCGTGACAGCTTGAGGCTCTGTCTCAAAAAAAAAAAAAAGAAAAGGCTTTAGAAACACTGGTCAAAAAAAAAGCAGGGAAGGGTCTCCAACCTACAGCTTGGGGGCCAAGGACAGCTCACCATCTGCTCCTGAACAACTCAAGTAAGAATGGTTTCTACATTTTTAAACAGTCTCTTAAAAATTAAAACAAGAATATTTCATAACACACAAAATTATATGAAACTCAAATTTCTGTCTCCATACACACGGTTTTTCCTGGGACACGCCCATGTGCATTTGTTTACCCTTATCTACCCTCGCTGGCTGCTCTTGAGCAACCCTGGAGCTGAGTAGCTGTGATAGAGACCTGAGCCCTTCATGGAAAATGTCTGTCAACTTTGGGTCTAAAGCATCTGTTCAGTTACTCTGAGCATAAATCTTCATATGATCTTGGATTATAGCCACAATTTATATGTTTTATGGTAAATATTTATCAAGTATTTGTCATATTTCATATTCTGGCTTTTGCTTTTTATTGTTATTTTATTACATTTTGGTATAATTTTTTTAAAATATCTATTTAGCAAGCCTAGTTTCTTTACCTCTAATAATGTCTGAATGTGCGCTTCCATAATAGAAGGGATAATAGGCAATTCAATTTTATTATACTTAAAAATATGACTTTCTGTACTAAAAAAATATGGTTAACTCTTTAATTTGCTTAGACGCTTCTGAAGTTTGGTGGCGCACACACATACACATTAAATCACTTTCACATGCTATTTAACCAAGAGTGCATCTTAGTAATTCCTGCGCTCCTGGATGGCTCCTACTTCGTTAAGTTCTAGCAATATTTCAAATCTATTTCTTAGCCATCTGTTTATTCCACTGATTTTTTTTTTCAGTAATAACCTAGTAGCAACAACCTGTGATAACTGTCATTTTGTATGCATCTCCCAAGACCAGGCCACTATCATTACCTTAAAATTTGGGATATATTCTGTCCCCGTTATTGGCCCATTTAAATATCTTTCAAGTTCCATAAAATATGTTGAAGGAGATGTTAGTTGCATTAAATTATCCTAGGGAATATTTTCATTTTCATCACAACATAATTTTCCCACCAATAGCCAGATTTCTGTCTATCTACCCTTTCCTTTCTTCCCCTTCTCTTTAAAAATAAACAAACAACAACAAAACTGTCTTAGCATTATAACAAAGGTATGCAATCAATTCCTTATGAATGCATATTTATCTTAGTAAACATTTTTCTGTTAAAAACTCATATTTAATTATGGACATACAACCTGAATACATTTTCAGTGTAAACTACTACTCTGAAGAAAACAGAAGCCTCTTCCTCCCCATCTGGTCACACGACCCGCAGGGAGCCCTGCTTCTCCCAGAGAAGCGCACCTGCTTTCCCAGGGTTCTGAGCACTGCAGAACAAACTACAGACCATTCTGCTCTGCTCATCAATCTCTTCCCTCACCCTTTTCCTACTTTTTTTTTTTTGCAGAGACAGAGTCACATTCTATCGCCCTCGGTAGAGTGCCGTGGAGTTACAGCTCACAGCAACCTCCAGCTCTTGGGCTTAGGCGATTCTCTTGCCTCAGCCTCCCGAGTAGCTGGGACCACAGGCGCCCGCCACATTTTTGATGCATTTCGGCCGGGGCCGGGTTTGAACCCGCAGTCCTCGGTATATGGGGCCGGCGCCCTACTTGCTAAGCCACAGGTGCCGCCCGAATTTACTTTTTAAGAAAATTTCAGATTGATATAGGGCACAAACATTAGGTTACATTGTTTGCTTGTTAGGCAGAGTTCAAATTGTAGTTGAGCTACTTACCCAGGAGGGGTGCTGTGCACCCTCCCTTTGTGCCAGTTGGTGGGAGCTCACCACCACCCCCTACTCCCCCACTTTTGGATATAGTTGTGTTTCTCTCTCTCTCTGGTAAAATGCAGTTGTTCATCTATTGGTTTCATATCAGTAAATGTACTTTTCTTCAGGTCACTGAGATTTGCCATGTAACACTGATCTTAGGGAGACATGGCTAGCATCACGTTCTCCTACACACACTCAAAATAGAAGTTTTCAACTCAAAAATCACAATTGGTCTTCTAGCAACAAACCTTTTATATTTTTGCAATTGCCTCTTCTTATCAACAGAGCTTATTAAAGGTCTTTTTTCCCCCTCAGATCCCTGAGGCTCCTAACCTGTTGGAATAGGTTTCAATTGGTAATTACTGAACTCAGAGCTCCCAATTCAGAAATAATAGACAAAAGAACGACCAGCAGATCCCATGTGAACGGGAACCCCGGAGTGGTCAATCTTCTGGAATGCCGAAAAGTCCCCCTTATTTATAGTGTTGGGTCTCTAACGAGGGGCCCATTTGGCTAAAATAAATTATGAGCTAGGTCTGGAGAATTGCTAAGTGACAACCAAATAAACAATAAGCTGCACACAGTGTCAGCCCCTCAGAGACGATGGTTTAAGTGCGTAGATGAGCCTGGGCAGAACAAGCAGGACAGCTGAGTGAGAAACAGAGTCTCAAGATAAATTTGTGTAATTCTCTTTTTTTTTTTGAGATAGAGCCTCAAGCTGTCACCCTGGATAGAGTGCTGTGGCATCACAGGTCACAGCAACCTCCAATTCCTGGGCTCAAGCGAGTCTCCTGCCTCCGCCTCCCAAGTAGCTGGGACCACAGGCGCCTGCCACAACGCTTGGCCATTTTTTGGTTGCAGCTGTCATTGTTGTTTGGTGGGCCTGAGCTAGATTCGAACCCGCCAGCTCAGGTGTACGTGGCTGGCGCCTTAGCCCGTTGAGCCACAGGCGCCGAACCGAATTTGTGTTATTCTATTCCAAAGTGTCACCAACATATTAAAAATCTCCTCCCTGATTTATTAGGATTGTATATTAAAAATAAAAAGCAAGGTCTGTGAAGAGGAGGGGAAGCTGGTGAAGTGTGCTGCTTGTTTTCTATAGTTTTCACCTGCAAGGCGACATCAGTTGCCAAAACAATGTTAGCAAAACTGTCGTCTCAGCAGCTATGCGCTGAGTCCTGTGACTCTTCAGTGCAGAAAAGCTGATCCAAATCAGGGTGGATACAGAGCAAAACAGCCTAAAGTTTTGGGGAGCAGGGGAGGCCAAAGGGGGAGCAAACTTACTTGCCACACTGCTGACGTTTGAAAGACACTGGAAAAAGTGACTTACCTTGTTAGCTGTCCCCACCCCCTCCTTTCCAGCTAAATGAAATGCTTTGCTATGCAAATAACAAGCCTGACCTCACAGGAAGTAAAGGATAGTAAGAGGAACTCGCCTTTTGGAGGTAAATTAACTCTCTTAAGGTACCATTGAACAAATTACTTCTCCATGCTCTAAAAATTCTCTCAGTGCCCTAAACCTCAAAATCGCTTGAGATTAATTTGCTCCTTGGAGGTCAGGCCTCATAAAGAGCGAGCCCCAGTGGAAAAACATCTTTTGTCTGCCCCCATTAAGAAGCACAAAAGAAGCATGTGGAAATCACTCAGCAGCTGGACATTTGTGTCTGACCCCAGCCCACTGGAATCTGAAGGTTAAAAGTGTCAAGGTCAGTCTGAGCCTCCTAACCTGTTGCAATAGGTTTCAATTTGGTAATTACTGAATTGAGATAATTTTACCTCCCTTTCCCACCACCCTCAACTCTCAATACAAAACATCCCAGCAAGAAAGCGAGGGATGTACATTGAAATTGCTCAGTTGCTCAACTGGTGGCTTCTGAGGGCCGAGACAGAGATCCTTGAGCCTCGCATGTCCTTCCCTCTCTAGGTCATAGCTGATTTTCTCCAGGGAAGGAACATATTCCCCAAAATGACCAAGTCATGAAGATATAAATCCTCCAGTCTGAGCCTGGGACGTCAAGTAACCCTCTTTTCAGAATACTTAGAGCACACAAGGAGCATTCTGTTGGGTGCTGGGCCCACCGTGCTTCAGTCCAGCCTTAAGAAGTCATTAAGAATCTTAGTAAGATTTGGACACAATGCACACAGCCCTGGCATCACAGTCAGACTGCTTACAATTGCCTGAGGCTAAACAAGTAAGTTTGCATACCCAGTCTACTTCCTAACAAAGGAGTGGGGCTCATTCTCCATATTAGCGTATGTACAAACCATTCATTGAGGATTACAAAATATGTTGCAGTTATAATTGATAATTAAGAAAAACAAAACACAAAATAAAATCTATATGGCCATATAAATATATGAATAAAGATGAGAAGGAAACAGAAAAACCTAAATAGTTGTTTCAGAGTGATAAGACTGTAAGTGAAGTTGCTTTCTCATAATTTGTTTTTAAATGTCCTTTTACTAAATACTAGAAACAATGGAAGAAGGAAAGAGATAGTTGTATCTAACCAACTGGAATGGGACATTGCAATTGGACATTAAATGCTTTCTGGAGATGAAGTTAACACTTTGAGTTATGTAGGTCTCCCTGACTGATCAAAGATGATTTATCAGTCAGTTGTTGAAAGATACACATTTCTACTTCTGAATTATAGATGAATTCAAGGGACATTAGGTATAGCCTTAATCATACCTGTTGTTACCTAGATGACTTTAGTAAGTACGCTGAAATTCTGTCTCTCCTCTCCCTCACCCTTTCTTTCTCTCTTTCTCCCTCTAATGTACATGTCTCCCCCCAGGGTCCTACCTCAGAAACAAACTGCTTGGAAAACCAAACGACAAGGATTAAAAGATTAAATCAGCATGAAGCTTGAGTTGAACACAGCTGTACCTTTTCTTAACTAATCGTGGGTAACTATATGCAGGATGGAGTCAGCTGTTGGTACCAGAGGGAAAGAGAAATAGTCACAGGATTAAACGATCAAGTCCAAAGTTTAAAATCTCAGCGTGCTGTAGACCCTTTAAAGAGTTATCTGCTGGCTAGGGCTTCAGCTAATAAAACTGAAGAAAAAATAAAAGTATATTGCTACAGTAACAATAATGAAACTATATGAAACTGGAATCCACTTGCACCTTGTGGGTGAGGTTCAAGGATTTGGGGCAAGCAGACATATAATTTTCAAATATTTTTGCTAGAAATCAAAAGATGAGATATCAATGAGATCTTTTCTTCAGAAAATGTGGCAAAACTGAAAGTTGGACTTAAGAAATTCTCATTAGTAATATAACTCAGCAAATTATTGTTCCATCTTTTCTTCTTTTCTCAAATTTCACAGTTTTGAAGTAAATCTTTCTGAATCTTACATTATTTCCCGAAGTGTTTGTTCAAAACAGCAAACCACGCAACACTTTGTATTTTCCTTTGGGGTTTTAAAAGGGTATTTTGAAGAGAGAGAAAATGCCGAGGCAATTGGAACTTGCCTCAGTTAATACCTAAAATAAAGTGACCTATCAATAGTAATTTCAAATGGCTTTCTTGTGAAAAAGGATTTTAATTTTTTTTTGTAGGATTGACCAAATGTTAAACATCTTGAACTTTTGACTTCTTCAAAATTTCTGTAAGTTGGTTTTTATTTTTTAACTCCAGAGCAATCCAATGTTTTTCCTGAACCAGCCACTTCTCCACTGGCCAGCTGACAGTTCTTACTGCTTGTTTATTCTTCGTTAGTGCTGATGGCACGGGGAAAGGGGACCCTTCAACCCCCACCACCTTCTCCCACTCTGACTTTAATTTCCATGGCAGTTTTCAGAGTTGTGCTAGTTCCATCACATGGTAAGCATCAATTCTAATTTGGCAGTCCACCAGTTATCCCAGATTCCTCCGGCTCCGGGGAATACTAATAACCTTCTGGCTCTCAGGTAATGTAAGGTCAAGAACATCGCATTTGCATTATTCTTTTCGTTTTAAAGAAAGGCTGAGTGAATAGTAAAATCTGCTCGGTGTGGAAGCAAAGTGTCTTGGAAGACAAAGAGTTTGGAGACCTGGGCCTCAGATAAGCTCTATTCTCCCGCTCACCTCTGGGGAGGGGCGCGGGCACTGGGTCCCTGGGCCAGAGGCCCTGCAGAGGTCAGCTGAGGTGCTGTCCAGGTGTGTCACCGCTCGGCAGGGCAGCTCATTTTGAAAGAAATCAGCCAACTGGGCTCTCACACACCCCGGGCCTCCTGTTCTCCTTCTCCCAATGTCTGGGGAGCAAGGGAGCCAGTGGGAGTAGGGACGGGAAGGGAAGGGACGGTCGCAGTCCAACCACGGCCCAGAGCTCCGTGGTCCCCGGGGAGGTGGCGGGGACGCGGGAAGGGGACTGCGTGCCGGTCCGGCCCAGCCAGCGGCGGTGGTCCCCATCGGCCCGCGCCGTCCGAGCCCCTCGAGTCACTCCACACGCGGGCCCCTTTGCTCCCTGGTCCTCGCTCACCACCCGGCGCAGGAAAGCCCTGACGGCCTCGAGCCTTCTCCCCGAGACTCATCCGCCCCCCGGGACTCGGCCGAGAGACCGCCCTGGGCCCGGCGCGCGCTATCCGGAGCTTCACCTGCGCGCCGGGCCCCGGGGGTGGCCGAGCGGCGCAGCAGCGTCTCCGCAGGTCACGGGGAGGGGCGCGGACACGGGCGCGGGAGGCAGCCGCCGGGTGCGCGGTCCCCGCTGGGAGCTCGCGGCCAGGACGCCCCCTGGCGCCCCGGCCGCAGGAGCAGGGGTGGGCGGGGCCTCGGGGTCCCGCCCAGCCCGGTGCAGGGTCCGCCCTCGCCCCGCCCCTTCAGCGTGCGCTGCCCGCCGCGAGGGGGTGGGAAGCCCTGCGCGCTGCAGTCGGAAAACAAAGTCAGCAGGTCACCTGGCAGGTTCCGAATTATGCAACGAAAGCTGGGGAATGTGCGAAGCGTCCCCCACCCCGCCCCCTGACCCTTTTTTTTTTTTTTAAGCTCCCAGGTTGCTGATTCCAGTTTAAGGGCTGGGCAGAGATGGACCCGGCAGCTCCTCTGATGTGGTTACCGCGGTGCTGAGCTCCCCGAGGGTGATGCTCCCTCCCCATCTCTTTAAGTGGGAACCTTACTCTGGGAGAAAAATACATGAAGTGAGGGAAGTGGCAGGCTTGGCCCAAAAGCAGTGCTGAGAATCACACTACAACTTCCCTGAGGTACTGGGCAAAAACAGTAACTACGATCACTTAGATTTAATCATCGAACGCATCCGACTCCTCGCCTTGCTGAGCCGCAAGGCTGCACTTTTCTAACAGAACTTAAAGAGTTAAAGCTGCTTGTTTTCCATGGTAACATTTGTGGCATTAGGGCTATTTTGTCAACTAGGTATATGCAATTCACAGAATTTCACGGTAAATTCCCCAGACCAAATATTTGGCTGAACAAATAAACAACATTATCCATTCCTGAAAGGAAGCCAGGGGAAGGAGGGGGCGGGCGGCGGGGGAAGTGATTGCTAGAAAGTGACCCGGGTCGGACAGCCGCGCGGCTCGGTACTCACCCCGGAACAATTGGAGAAGTACAGGTTCCCTTTCAGTGAGACCGATATTTCAGAAAGTTGCTGGAAATCGGCAAAACAAAATGAGGCCGCCTGGGGGGAACCCATAATGGGCTTCCCTAAATGGTTTATTTGCGCTCCTTACCCTTAATCAAAGGGGCAGCGACCTGGGGGGCTCGCGGGTTCCTCCTTTGCCGAGAGTTTGGAGGAACTCAGGAGTCTCGTTGCCTTAGCTTGAGGCTCTGAGCTCCTCTCCACCTGCGCTCCCCAGGGAGCTGGGCCTTTGGCAACTACCCTGCTTCTATTTTTATTGGTTTCCACTAGCTGCCTCTTCGGAGTAGTCAGTAATTAAAAACAAAAACGAGTCTTGCTTCACCCACCCACCCCACCCCCAAGAGCATATGCCAGAGGGTGTGCTCAAAAATGCAAGGGTACACACTCACACAGAGAGAAATACTAATGCCAGAGGTGGGCACGTGCACATTCTCTCTGGGCACACCATGCCACTTGCCAGAGCAACAGCACTCACACCAGCGCCTTCGCAATGGACAGAAGCACTCTCAGTCTTCCCCAGAGAGACTACACAAAGACAACTACTGCCTTTGTCCCAAATCTACCCAGGCCCAGGCAGAGAAAACAATCAGAAGTGAGCATGAGCAGGCTAAGATTCAGAGTTTAATTTAGTTATTGGTGGAAGGTGAGGAAAAGCAAAGGCCTTTCCTACCCTCATGTCATTCCAGACCCACTCCAAGTTCCTTAGCAGGATACAGGTTTTTACTTTGCATTGGTCCAAAATTGAGCTTCCCCCTGAAAGAAACTCTGGCTTACAACATGAGACCCACCACTTCTCTTCCAGGGAAGGGTGCCAGCACAGGCTAAAAGAGTGTAGAAGGTCTGCCTGGTGCCTACTTAGAAACCCCGCCCCTTCAGTATCTGACCCTGCTGTCAATCCCTACCCAGAAGGTCTCCATGTGGTGACAGAGGAAAAGGGGAAAAGTCAGAAAAAAGAATTCTACCATGGGGTATGTGGAAATAGTAGTTACTAACCTTTCTCAAGTTAGCGCACATTATTTATTAGGTAAAAAAGAAAAAAAACCCAAACCAAACTAAAACAAAAAACAGTGCATTCTTATAATCCTGGCTACTCAGGAGGCCAAGGCAGGAGGATCACTGGAGCCCAAGAATTCAAGACCAGCTTGGGCAACCTAACAAGACCCTCATCTCAAAAATAAAAAAGACACAAAACAAAAAACTCCTGTTGGGGGAGGGGGAAGCATGCATACATACATACTTGTTAATATGCTATTGAGTTTTGGTTTGAAAATACATTGGCCTCTAATACCTGGTGACACCCGAGATATCATAAAAGCAGAGGTGGGAATGTGGGGATCATTTTTCTAGATTTGAGACTCCGTCACACTCAGCTCTAACACACCTCTTAACAGGTGAGCAAAAATGTACAAGGAGCCCAGAACTGAGTCTTTAATCTGACCTACTTCTTTTATCCTACTGTTTCTCCAAGGCCGGGGTCATTAAATTGAAATGGAGACAGCCTGTGAGGACAACTGCCTGTGAGGACAACTGCCCGTGAGGACAACTGCCCTCTCTCTTTGCAGTGGACTTACTTTCTGTCCCAACAACTGAACCACCCTCCCTCTGACTTCCATCCAGCCTCAACCCACCTCAATAGGAAAACTCCTCATTCAAGATATCCCTTGAAGGAAAAGGGGTAGGATTAAAGAGAAAAAGGCCATGGTTTACCTTTAAAATAATGACTCATTTTATTTTTTTCTCTTAATATGTCGTTATAAATATATTTTGTCAAAATATATGATCAATATGGTCAAAACATTTGCACGTAAAGTCATAAATAAGGTCAAGGTGAATGTTTACTTTTTTTCCTTTTTTTTTTTCTTTAAAGATAAAAGTCCAGCTAGAAGGAAGCAGTCTGTGTAGTGTGGGTGAGTGGGCGGGAGCATGTGTCTGTCTGTCCTCAGCGGCACCCGCACCCCTCCACTACCATCTCCTGGTAGTTTTTCAGCACTACCTTGTCGTACTCATCCAGATATAGCATGGAGATGGCGCTCAGCTCAGTGGGCACACAGCAGGCTTTGGGGATGCTGGAATTGACAGAGTTAACCAGGGTCTGCACAATGGCATGGTTGGTTGAGTTGAGGTGGTCAGCCAGTGGAAAGGGACAGTCCCCATGGCAGTAGAAGGCCTGGTAGCCTGGTGGGGCCACAATCCAATCATTCCAACCGACATCGCTGAAGTCCACATACAGCGAGTGGCGCCGGCAGTTCTTATTCTTCTTCCGGGCCCGCTGGGGGTGATGCTTAGGGCTACGCTTGGCCCTCTGGCGTCGGGTCAAGGCATGGCCCCGGCCATCATGGCCAAAGGTGACCAGGAGGGGCCGGAGCTGGGCCCAATTCCCACTCCCTTGAGGTAACGATCGGCTAATCCTGACATGCTGGCCCTGATGGGTCCGTGTCTGATGGAGGTGAGTCACCTCAATGGCCAGCCCATAGTTGGGCTGCTTCTCCCGCGTCCAGCGAAGGACTGCAGGGCTCACATCAAAAGTTTCCCACCGTGTCACGTTGTGGTGGACCAGTCTCGTGTCCAGTAGTCGTGTGATGAGGTGCCCGGGCACCACTTCTGCCGGGCGCTTCATAACCTCATAAATGTTTATGCGGTGGAAGCCCCACTCCCAGTCGGGGCCCTGGTCCACCTGCTCCCGGAAGAGCCGCAGCTCTGCGGAGGAGATCACCTCGTTCTCGGGGACACTGCTGAGGTTAAAGAGGAAACGGAAAGCGGAGTTTTCACTGGTCCCTGGGATGTTCTCCAGATGTTCTAGAGACAGTTGGGAAGAAAGGGTAAAGGAAAAGGCGCATGAACTTTTTTCAGAGATGCAAAAGTCAAGAGGTGGCTCAGAGTTAGGCCCTGAATGGTGAATTCTGCTCATGTAGCGGAAGCTCCTGGGGGACAACTGCGCCTCTTAACCTGAAGGCGCAGATTGGTGGGGCAGCTAAACCAGCAGACGGAGCCCAGCAAGCATGTGCCAGACACCAGAGACAGAAAGGGAAGTCCCAACCTCCTTTCTATGCCTAATACTCCCCATGTGTCAGCTCCTTACCCCACCACCATCAGACTGCCCTTTTAAAACCCCTGCTTGGCTTTGTGTACACAGTTTTCTTTACAAGTGGCTGTAAAGAAAAAAGGGGGCCAAGAGAGCACAGGCAGGAGGAAATGTGCTCACAACTGCCCTCTCCGGCTTCCACTGTGGCGCGTGTTCCTAAACATCTCCCCAGCGATCTGGAAACACAGAGCTGCCTTGTTGATCATGTTACAGAGGGGAAAATAAATTCCAACATAGTAATGATGCTGGTGGATTAATAACTCAGATTTACTTTGGAAAAGAAACATCCGCTAGGAAACATTCAGATCGGATTACAAGGCCCCTATTGAATGAACCCGACAAACACACAGCTGTAATATTAAATTCAGTAGGTGCTCTGAGAAAGGGGGGGCACAAACCCGGCAGAAAAGGCTTTGATACAGCAAAAAACACACCACGGGGGGCTAGCCCGCGTCAGAGTGGTGTCATTCCCCCTTCTCCCGCACCCCTCCTGCTCTGGTCTCCAAAAAGGAAGATCAGTAGCAGCTCTGGAAATTGTGGGAGGTAAGGTGGTGTGTTCCCCAGCCGCCTGCGTTGGGCTTTGATGTAACTGGAACTCTTCTCCCCCAGGGCTCCCATTGCCCCCCCACTCAGACTGGGGTCAGGGACTGACCTTCGTGGTGGAAGCTCCTCACGGTGTTGGCCCGGCTGGCCGGGCGCTCAGGATACTCCAGCCCGGAGCCGCGGATCTGTTCCTCCTCCCCCTCCCCAGACTGCAGCCGGTAAAGGTCCCGCATGTAATCAGGAATGACGGCGTTCTTGCTCGGCTGCGGGCGGCGGCGCAGCCCGAACATCTGCAGAAGTGTCGCCTCGAAGTCCCGAAGGAGCTCATGGCTCTGCCCTGAGCGGCGTCCTCCCGCGTGGCCCTGAATCTCGGCGACTTTTTTCTTCCCCGTCTCGGGTATCAAACTAGCATGGCTCGCGCCTCCTAGCAGGACTTGGCATAATAAAACGACCATCAGCATTCGGTTACCAGGAGTCATGGTGTCTCTGGGGAGGGGAGGGGGGGAAGGTTAAAGAATAAATAGAGAGAAACAGAGATGTCTCCGCATGTGCACATAGAGGGCTGGAAATGGAGGGTCAAGATGGAAAACTGGTCGGAAGGGTCGGGTCTATGTCTTCTCCCGCCGGCACCCCACCGCACCCCCCGCCGCCGCCAGCTGCAGCCCTGCACGGCCAGAAAGTAGAAATCGCCCTGTAATTACTCGGTCTAACTTGTTTACAGTCAAATAACCCAAATCAGATAGCCTCCATCCTGTTAATCTTTTTTTGTCCCCACTGCTATCTGAGCCATGATCTCAGCTCGGCTTCTTCAAGGATAAACAGTTAACGTCGAGAAGGTAAGAAGGGTGGGGGAGGGCGCATTAAAATGCCCTGGCCTCCGCCGCAGACTTCAGCCTCTCCCCCTCTTCCTCCACCCCCCGCCCTGGCTTCCTCCGCCCTCGGAGCCCAACTTCCACAACTTCCAGCTGGTTCGGAGCCGGAGGGAGGGAAAGCGGGAAGCAGGGGCAGGGCGAAGCCGGAGGGCGCAGGGTCTGGAGGCCGAGGGCGGGGACGACCGGGTATCTGGACAGTGATTTGGACTGCGGCTGGGGAGTTTCAAATGCTCAGCAACAGAGCGCTGGTCGCGCGGCTCGCTCACTCCCAGCGCAGGGGTGGAGGGCGACTCCGGAGCGACCTCTGAGAGTTTTGACAAGAGGCTGGGATCGCGCCACCGAGGCGCGGGGCGCTCCCCGGCGAGCGCTGCGGAGGAGGGAGTGGCTAGCCCTCGGGGCACAGCCCCAGCCTGCGGATCTTCCCTTCCTCAGCCCCCTCGCGTTCCCCTTTCTGGCCTGGCGGCCGAGCTGAGAGGACAAGTGGCAGCTGGCAGCCCTTGGAAGGGAAGCGGCCCGCCCGGGCGCCCGGCTGCGCGGCCGGGCAGGGGCGCGGACGCCGGAGGGAGGTCCGACGGGAGGGACGGGCGGCGAGCAGGGCGGGGAGGGCACGGCGACTCCCAGGAGGGGCAGGGAAGAGGGGTCTACTCACTGACAGAAAACAAGGCATGTAATAACAGTCCATGATTCTTGACAGCCAATCTTGAACGGACTTGCTGAAAAGGCTCAGAGAAGCGGCGGCGGCGCGTAGCTGGGGATGGCACTGCCGAATGGCTCCTGAAATGAATATTTGAATATAATGAGACTCGGGAGCAGACGGGCTGTGTTTTTCTTCCAGCCCCTCCGAGTCACGTGAGCGCAGAAGCCCCGCCCCGCGGCGGGCGGTGAAAGGGCCAGGGCCCGCGCCCCTCCTCGCACCCCCTCGGCCCGCCCCCTCCGCGCGGGGCCAACCTCGCGCCGGCCGCCGGAGCCCAGCGATCCGAGCCGAGCCCCCGGCGTCTCCACACTGACCGCGGCCGGTGCCCGGCCGTCCGCGCCCATCGAGCCGCGGCGCGCGGAGAACCCGGTTTTCGCTTCCACCAGCCCGGCTCAGCGCGTGGTGCCCGGCCCTAGCGCAGGCCGGCCTGAAACCGGGGGATCCCGGGCACTGTGGGGGCTGAACCTCTAGGGAAGCCGGGGCCGGCGGGGGGGCGTCTTTGCTGCCCGGAGCCTCACCACCGCCAGGCACTTACAAAGGACAGCGCTGAGGGACCTTGCACACGCGCGCGCACCCCTCTCCGACCTCCCCAGGGTCCTCGCTAGGCCAAATACTGCTCCCGGGGACAGCCACTCACCCCTCGGCCAATGCCTGCGAATGCTCGGTGAGCAGGGTGGAAGCCTTAGCTTCAAGTCAAAAGCTGCGGACCCTGTCGCGCGGCCGGGCGCGGGGGTCAGGGGCGATCGGTGTGCGGAGGTGGGAGGGAGCGGCTGCTGGGGTCACTTCTCGGGTCCCATTAGGGCAAATCCCCACAGCGCGGCGGCCGCTGCGTCTCCTCCCCAGCAAAGCAGATCCCCAAAGAAGTCGAGGGCAGAGGGGCGGACTGGCCGGCGCGGGGTTCCGGGCAGACTCGGAAAGAGGCGTCGCCGCGGAAAGGGCGCACCGCATTCCTCAGGTCTCAGCGTCGCTGGGGTTTTACAACCTCCTAGCCCGGCGCAAAAGTAAATCTCCCACGTTCCCAGGAGTCGAGCAAACCGTGAACAGCTCTGGCCCCGCGCTCGACCCCTGTGTCTGCCTCCCCTCGGCCCAGCTTGGCTTATGTTTTAAAACCCCCCCCCGCGCCACTTCCTCCCGCCACCCCCTTCCTCCTTTGCACCAGCTGCAAAGTCGCAGCAAATATTCCTTAAGGAATTTTACAAACCCACAGCCCAAGCAGTTACTGGGACGTTCGGGCTGTAATCGAAGATGCCGCACGCGTGGGCTGCCCGGCGCATCTCCGCATTCAGCCAGGGCCCGCGCCGGGCCATTTCGGGGCCTCGAGCCCCACGACGCCCGCCCCGGAGCCCCCTCCACCCGCCTCCCTTTTCCCAGCTCTTGCCAGTTCCTGTCTTGGGTCGCTCCGGAGCTACAGACTCTGATCGTCCGCCCCACCCTCCCCACACGAACTTGGTTTTCTTCTTCGGAGCACTTTCAAGAAGCCTTTGAGAAAGAGGAGTGAAGGACCGAGCCGCTCAGCCCGCCCACCCGGCCGCCGCTGCCTGGCGCCGCCAGACTCCGCGCGCGGGTCGGGGGACCGCCGCTGCCGGCGCCCGTGCGCGACTGTCGGCGCCCCGGGAGGGCCCGCGGCTTTTCCGGCGGCTTTTTCTACTCTCCTGGTCCCTCACCACTGCTGGGGCGGACTGCAAAAGGGCAGGGCAGAGAAAGGGCTGAGAGGCCAGGTAGCCTAAACAGTCCCCCGGAGGCGAGCTCCAGAAGTGGGGAAAGCCGACGGAGACGAGCTGGTGCCGCAGGGCGAAGGGACCGTGGCAGGGGAGGGCTCTCGGGATCCCACGGCAATCTGGGCCCTTTAGGAATCTCCCTGGGCGGTGGTGGGAACGCTCACTGCGCTGAAACAGCGGATGGGGGACCAGAGAAGTGTGTTTCAATTTCGGATTCAGTAGGATTCGTCTCTAATTGCGTTTTTCTTCCCAAATGTTTTAATTCGAGAGATAAAAGACAAAAGAACTTCTAACTCCAGAACTTTTTCTTGGCGGGGGTGGGGTGGGGGGCAGGAACGCAACACTGGGCAGATGGTCCTTCATGTCTCTGCCGGACTCTTTTCCCAAGGCCAAAGTCTGTGGAGAGAGCCTCAGTTTACCAAGTAGAAGGTACGTGTCTTTGATGGGTTTATCGCCTCATGTGGGCTTCGGCTCATAAACGGCGATCCTCGCAAAATCTTCTGCCAAAGCTGTGCCAGGAAGTGTCAGAGGCCCGGGGTCCAGCTCCAGCTGAAAGGTGTGCAGGGACCCGGGGATCCCGGGATCTTTTCCCGGCGGTTCCGGGCAGGGAGGGCTAGGAGGAGCCTCCGCCGTGGTCCCTCCAGAGGCTCCCACATGACGCGCCCCCGCCATTCTGGCCATCGTCCCCACAGACCCTACACCATGAAATGATAGAAGGGAATCTCCTCGGGTTCCGCAAGTCGACGAAAATAGATCGTAGAGAAGGCGCGTCCTGCAGATCGCAAGCTTTCAGCAGCGCCCCCCGGCTCGGGGCCAGGTTGGGGGACACTCCCCTGCACGCGGAATCTGGTTGCCGCGCGCTCTCCAAAGCGCAGAAGGCCTGCGCTCCCCGCCGCAGAGCTCCCCCCAGCCGGGACCCTCAGCCCGCTCACCATCTCCCTCCTCTCCACGCCCTTTCTGTCCGGGGGTCGCGACCCCCAGCCTGCGGTCACGCGCAGACCCCACAATCTTTCCCGCCTCTCCTGCCCCGCACCTCCCAAAGGTGGAAATCGCCCAAGGACCACCGGGCGGTTTCCTCTGACCACTGGGCAGAGGTAGCAGCCCATGTAAGTGTCTTTCAGCGCCAGCATCCCCACCTCTAGCACCACCGTTGGGGGAGGGGGAAGAAGCCACCTTTTGCCTCTGCCCCAAGGATGCTCCCCAGGCCCCTCTGCCTGGCGCCCCTCGCCAGGTAGCCCCGCTCACCATAGGTGCCTGCAGGAACGGGCTCGCCAGCATCAGCTCCTAGGGACCTCTGGACGGCTCCAGAGAATCTGGGCGAGGGCCGGTGACTGGGGCGCTGCAGGCTGGATCCGGCGCGGACGGGAATCCCATCAGGCAGAGGCGAGGAACTGCCCCAGCAGCAGCGGCGTGTCAGGCTCCAGCCGCTCCGCTCTGTCGCCAGCTCCCGGCGCGTCCCGGCCCGGCTCAGCGCGCCTTCCCTGCCGCCCTCCTCGTCCCTGGCTTGCTTTCTTTCCTTCCTTCCTCCTCCTCCTCCGCGCAGGCCCTCCCTCGGCCCTCCCTCTCACCGCCTCCCTGCGCTCGGGGCCCCGCCCACATCCTCGGTCCCCCCGCCAGGCCGGGCGGCGCAGGCTCGGGGCCCGGAAGCCCGGGCAGCGCCGGGGCCGCAGCTGCAGCCCGGCCGGGGCGCCGCCACCTCCCGCTCTGGGAAGCGCGGGGCTCACCTGGGACCACGTGCAGGTACTAGAAAGCTTGCACCGACTAGTCGCCCGCACCTTCCAAAAATACCCATGGGAGTCTGGGCTTCCCTGAGTTTAGAGTAAGTGCTGCTCAAACCGGTGATTAAAACACTGAGTAATCACCATTTACCCCGAGTAATTAGAGATAATGAAACACCTCTCAAACCAGGTTATGGAGAAAGGAGCCGTACGATTGGTTTAAAGGGTGGCCTTCCGTAAACTGTTAAAGGATTTCCAAAGGTTGGGAAACAGGTTGTGTGCAGAGCTGTGTGTCTGAGACACCTCTTAACTCTCCTTCCAGAACATTTTTTAAAGTATGTCTCGTGGAAAGCCTTGGCAGGGACCCTAGTGAACAGGCTGGCTATCCCCGCTTCCCCCAGGCCTACCCATTTTGAAGACAGAGGTGGCCTGCAGGAAGGCTGGGGGCACGCTTTTTTCCAGTTAGAAAAGTGTGTTTATAGCTCCCAAGCCCTCTTAAGATCATCCATAGCTGTTATTTTGGTTGTTGATTTTTTAATTTGTGGTGTACCTAAGAATCCTTCACCTTTGACCTTCCAGGAAGATAACCACAGGAGCAACAAGCTTTTAGGCCACAGAGAGACAAGAAAAGATACCCTTTGGTCTGTTTTTAAAAGAAGAAGGGAAATGAGGAATTGGCCCCTTCATACAAAAAGTGCTAGTAATTATATTAGCAGGAAGGTGGAATTTGGCTTTTAAAGTTTCCCAAACAGGAACTGATCTCTCACCCTACCTCTCAGGGACCTGTGAGAGCCATCAGCCTCGTCTCTGTTTTACAAACAAGGAAGAGGAAGGACAGCCAGGGTACAAGGACTTGCCCAAAGCCTGCAGTAAATCACAGCCTCTACGGCTGGAGCTGACGCCTCAGGGCGGGGTTCAGGCTTCCAGCCTGGGCTCCAGGTAGCCAGGGCCGGGCCAGAGTGGGGCATTTCCTGTCCTGGATTCCTTTGCTGGAACACATGTTACGTTTCACTGTCTCAGCAAAGCATTTATGCCTTTACTTAAACAGATACTGGTCCAAGGTAGCTCATCTATAAAGTCTTTACCTTTACACACTGTCAATATTTAAACAACAGGAACTGCTTCCTGTATGAAGCACAGATTATAAAGAGTGGGAAGCACAGGTCAACACAGGGGCTCAGGTCTGGAATCCCAGCACTCTGGATCACCTGAGCTCAGGAGTTCAAGATCAGCTTGAGCAAGATCAAGACCCCATCTCTATTAAAAATCAAAAAATGAGCTGGATGTTGTGGTGGGTGCCTGTAGTCCCAGCTACTAGGGAGGCTGAGGCAGGAGGATCGCTTGAGTCCTGGAGTTTGAGGTTGCTGTGGGCTAGGATGAGGCCACAGCACTCTAGCCTGGGCAACAGATGAGACGGTCAAAAAAAAAAAAAAAAAAAAGTTTATGAGACCAGAGAAACAACTGTCAGCAAGGCCACAACTTGCTGCCATTTTTCCCAGGCCTGCTAAATTCTTTTCACCTAATAACAGATCTAGCAACAGAAACCAGCTACACGCCGCTAAGCAAGTCCCTTCATTCTTGTGTGTCTTAGTTTTCTCATCCACAGGTCGGATTGGGCAAGGTCATCTCCATATTCCCTTTCAATTTCAAAATGATTTGCTTATACACCAATTCCTGTAATTTTAGCATTCACCTTCTTTCCTTTGCAATCACTCCTGAGTTCGCCTCCTCTAAGAACATCTGAGTAAAACAAGCCAATAACACCCTGAAAAGGTGACTGAAGATATACCTCCAGCTCTGAAGATAGTCAAAATCACAATTAACTATTAAAACTAGCAATTACAAAGTTAGAACTCCATTAGCTGGTTACCTGGTGCCCTCCCACAGCATCAGGCAGTGTGGTCCCTTTGCATGAGGCCTGAAGCAAGGGCAGATTAAATGTTCACAGAGCCTCCAAAGCCAATCACTATTGTTTTAATCATTAACAAATGTGTTCCTTAATATTTAAACTCAGACAACCATGATACATGCTGTGCTTAAAAGCAGGACTTTATTTTTATTTTATTTTTTTTTAATGTTTTTATTTATTTATTTGTTTATTTATTTTCAAGACAGAGTCTCATTTGTCAGCCCCGGTAGAGTGCCGTGGCATCACAGCTCACAGCAACCTCCAGCTCTTAGACTTATGTGATTCTCTTGCCTCAGCCTCCCGAGTAGCTAGGACCACAGGTGCCTGCCACAACACACAGCTATTTTTTGTTGTAGTTTGGCCAATGCCGAGTTTGAACGCGCCACCCTCAGTATATGGGGCCAGCACCCTACTCACTGAGCCACAGGCGCTGCCCTTTATTTTTATTTTAAAGTACCATGTAGTTTGGTTTTGGTTTTTATGGCAAATGCTTTTGGATGACAGCTGTGATCTCATTTTGCTGAAGTCCAGACAATATGGCCCACTCATAAATGAGTCTGTGAAATGCACAGTACAGAAATTTCCAATTTATCAAGCCACCTGATGAACCTTGTTTAGACACAGGTATGAATCCTCAGAACTCAGTGCCAGTTCTCCTGGGACAGTATTCTTTCCCCACCTTTTAGATGGGTGCAAAGCATCAGTTATGAACTGCTCTTACCCACTTCTCTTCTCCTCTGCTTCCCTCTCACTCTGCCAAAGAACAAATCACTTGTTGGTTGGAGACTAAGTCAATCACTGCCTATTGATAAGAGTCAGTGACAGGACCCTGTCCAGTTCTTTTCCCTATGTCAAGCTTACCTGTGAGTCTTGGTGTTTCCATAGAACTTGATAGAGATGGACCAAATGAAGGTCCCTTAAAGTGTGCAAATGGTGAAAATGGGGAGGAGAAACCCCCCATAGTCAGGAGCAGCTACTGCCCCCACCACTGAGTGAATGACATTTCTTTGTTGGATTTTTCCTGGAGAGCTTTGAGAAAGAACAGCTGTTCATCCTTTCTTAAAGTATGTTCTGAGGCCCACAACCTTCAGAGTCCAGTTGGGGGTACTGATAAAATGCAGATTTCCTGGTGCTGACCCAGATCTAGACCCAGAAATCTGCATATTTCTGGGCTCCTGGACCATTCAGAGTACACTGAAGCTTGAGAACTACTGTTTTAAAAGTTATTTCACTCCCATTTTCATGGCTGATGAGCATCCTTTAAAGGATAATATCAAGACATTATTAAACAGGTGTGGAATATGCTTGGCTTGTGCTTTATAAACTGTTACATATAGGAATTACTGTGTCCCTATGTCCAGAATACACCAAATAAGTCTGTACGAGTGAAAACATTTCTAGTCCCATAGATATAGTGGTTCTTCATTCCAGTTCCCCATTTAAGAGCCACATCAAGTCTTCAAACTATCTTTGCCCATTAGGCATCTGGTGAAGCTAGGGCAGTACCTTGCAGGAATTCCTGGCACTACTGCTAACTTTGGAGAAGTAGTAAGCTAGATCAGTAGGAATTAGAAGGGATCCTTGAACCTGGCTAGGACCCTTAGTTTTTCTCAGATATTTATTTTTGGTCATGTATTTGTTCTCTGGCCCTCAAAGCAACCCCCAGAAAGTCCGTGTCCTATAGATGAGAATCTGAAATTTAGAGAGCTTCTGTAACCTGCTTGAGGTAACAGAGCTATTAAGTGGCAAACACAAAATGCAGACCAGGTTGGTCTGTCTGCTCCTTGCTCGCCTTTGTTTGTTTGTTTTCCTCTGTTGCCCTGAGTAGAGAGATGTGGCATCATAGCTCACAGCAACCTTGAACTCTTTGGGCTCTCTTGTCTCAGCCTCCCCTGTAGCTGGGACTATAGCTGCTGGGCCTTTGGTCGGAGAGGGGATGGATCCCTGTGGCCACGGCCCCAGCTTGTCCTGCAAGCTTTCCACAGGCCAAAGAAGTAGCTGCCGCCTGTCCTTGCCATGTGCTGTTCCAAGTTCTTAAATGACGAGACAAAAATCTGTTTCTTCCTGACCTTATTAGATAGCCCCACTTAAGGTCAGGTTTTATGGGATCTTCCCTGAGAAAAGGTTATGGTCCTGAGAAAGAAGCTAATTATTTGCTCTGGGTCGAAGTTTCATCTTTGTAAAATGTGAGGCTTGATCAGGTTCCCCAGGGGTCTTTCTCAGGCCCCAGGATCCAGAGACAATGTATTGCGGGCACATTTCTTAACCCCCCGCATCTCAGTTTCCTCATTTATAATCTGAGAAATAATCATTTGTATTTCATAATATGTTTATAAGCATTAAATGAGTTCATGTCATAAAATGGTAAGCACACAGGTGCTCAATAAATATTAGCTATTATTATTATTCCTTGCAAAGGTAAAAAGATACGTTGGTATTTAAAGTTAGTGATACACTCTTTTAAAGGGAGAGGTTGTATGTCACATCTCCAAAGCTTATTGGATGAGAGCTGCTGTTTATGTGAATCAGAATTCACTGCGTTGGCATTCATTACGTTCTTGTAGACCTGACCCATGAATAAGCCCTGCCAAGGTAACTAATAACCGTCAAAGTCAGAGCTTCTGAAGGCAAGGAAATAAGAGGCTGAATGACATGTCCAAAGCTTTTTCCATCTCTCATTTTTCTGATTCCTAACACCTCTAACACTTAAGGATTTTTCTGTCCCTCTCGCTAAAACAACCTACTTCCTTTCTCCTGGTCTTAAGAACTTTTAACCCATTTGCACAAGTGGTTCCTTCTCTAAACACGTATTACTGTTGTCAGGCCTTGATATGCCTCCCTCATGCTTAATAATGCTGGATTCTCTATCTGGTCACGACTAGAGGCAGATGCGGCACTATTTCCACTCCCTGTGTCTGGGGCTGCCGTCTTGCTACTCTGTGGATTATGGTCTTTTCTTACCATTTCAAAATATAACACCATAAATGGACCTGGAGTTCTAGCTGAGCCCCGGTGATACCAGACAGGTGAAAAGACTCGTGAATGGCAGACAGGGCGTGGATATGGAAATCCTTTCTTTCCCAGGGAAGGATTAGAATGGCATTGGCACACAGCGGTGAGTGTTTGGCTTCTGACTGTTTTAGGTTTCTTCTCCTAAAATATGGTCAACTGCACCCACCTAGTCCTACAGCAAGTATGCTGCTGGGAAATACATTCTTGTAGAGTGTATCAAGAAGATGAAAGCCTCGGCGTGTCTTTGTTCTCTGCTCACGCATCCTTCTCATTACCTCTCTCCTGTGTAAGTACAGTGTGACCTGGACGAGAATGTGGCGTCACTACAGGATGACTGACACCGGGAAGCCAGGGCAGAGGCCTCCAGGGACACCTGACGTTTCCCAATCAGCTGCCAACTGGGGAAACACCAGCCAACACTCTCCCCTCACCTCAGTGCTAGGACCTTTTTCCTGCTTTGCAAGGGAAGGGGCTGTGTTATCCAAGTTTTACTGTGTAAATAAATGTTTTGGTGTTTGCCTATAGTCCAAGTATTTCACAGCTTTTGGGGGGAGGCCTTTTCACTAATGTCCTGTTCAAGAACAATTTCATATCATTTTTAACCCCCCTCAAGGATTTGGTATGGGGGTAATAACTCAAAAATGCTTGTTGGTATTCACTTTGTGACGCTTCATTAAGCAGCCCACTTGAGATTTGTGCATTCTAGTCTAGTATTCTGTACAGTTGAATAAAAAGTTACGGAAAATGGACGTTCAAGATGATTTTTAAAAAATAATTTTCTTTGACCGTCAGTTGAAGCCAAGTGGTTCTGTGTGCGGGGCGGAATTAGGACTGTAAGAAACTGATATGCATCCTCGGGAAATGCAGGGTGGGCCCCGAGCAGCCCCGGTGGGGGGCCAGGCGCCCCTGCACTTTTCTAACCTGGAGCTCCTGGAGGCGTCTCCAGACGGTGAGCAGCTCTTCCCCCTCCGGGCTTCTCTTGGGACGGGCTAAGAACCGGCCATTGCAAAACAAGCTACCATTTCTTGGACTAGAAATGCACAAAGCCAGAACAACAGGGAACAACTCAGCCCCAGATTTCTGGGGAAGCCCAGGGCTTGAAAATGGGCGGTGAGGAGGATAGTGACAGAGAAAACGGGGCTCAGGAGGGACTGTCCGGGTACCCGCCCTCTCACCGGGGAAGAGACAGAGTCGGAGTTTGCGTCCCCAGCGCAGGCCCAGAGATCCATGAACTCGATTCCAAGGAGTCAGAGAAGAGGGAAAGAGGCGCTGAGAGGCGGTTAACTGCGACCAAAGCAAGTGTGAGGCGGAGAAGGGACTCGGCGCCCGCAGAGCCGCCAGATGTGGCCACCTCCGGGACAGGCGCCAGGCGCACCGCGAGCGCCTCGCTTCCTCCTCCGCAGGTGCGCGGTGACTCGGGGACTCACTGCTCCGAAAGCCGGATCCTTACCCGCCGGTGAGACGCAGAGGGTCACGGAGGAGAGCGGGGGTGTGACGACCGGGCTGTTCCCAGAGACCGGGACTGCCGCGTCCTCTCCTTGCGCACCCCTTGCGGGTCCCTGCAGCTGCCCAGGGTCACCTGGGCCACACCTCACTGCGGGGTCCCGCGCGCGCGCCCCTTCTTGCCCTGCTCATCTGTAGCTCCCCAGCTGCGCGCCTTCCTACCTGCAAGAGCTGGCCCCACTCGCCGACTCGGTTTCTGCAGTCTTTTTTCCCCAGGTGGCTGACCTGACCGGCGATTGAATAAATAGCAAGTGCCTGGGTTGCCATCATGGGCCACTGGCCGGGAATTCGCATCCATCCCCTGGGACGAGCGAAGCGTCAGCTCCTGTTTTCGTCCACCTCCACCTGGAAACGAGCACGGATCAGCGTGGGATGAATGAATGAAACTAAAAATTAAAGAGATGGGATGGCCTGAAGTGGCGCTCCCGGGGCGGGGGCTAAGGAACTGGCCTTGGGGACAGATTTGCCCCTGCTCGGGACCTTCTCTTCCTGAAGCTCTTGGGATATTGGGGCAACAGAGTACAGGAGACCTGATTATACCCGCAGAAAACGAAATGTGGATAGCATCTGGTAAGGGCGCTGCCCTAGCCAGCCACCTCCTGCAGGACCATTTCCATCCTGGCACAGGCTGTCCAGGGGACAGGGTGTGGCTGTTCTTTACAGGGTGGCCAGGGGTCTGGTTCATGTGATCTGCCATTTCCCCTTGCCAGGCCCAGCAGTTGTCCCTCCAAGGTTATGAGACACCAGGAAAGTGAGAGTGTTAAGGCCAGGAGGAGGTGACGTGCTGCTGAAGGACCCTGAGACAGTCCCTGGGACAGCGAGTCACTGCAGGACAGTCCTAGACCTAGCCTTCCTCCACACCAGCCAACCAGACATAACACATAACCAGAAATCTCCTTTATTCCACATAAAGGGATGGCAGGCAGGTTTCTGAAGCCTTTTTGTCTGAATTCAGATTTTTATTCTGAGGCTGTCAGCTACAGAAGAGAGAGGTAAGCCAAAATCCTTTACACCAAAATGTGCTGCACCACTCTCAAATCTGGCTAGTTTTCTAGCTAGAACCTGGGTTTATTTCCCCGGTTTTAGTGGAAATCTAGGGAGAAAAAATGGGGGCAAAACCCGGAGAGACTGAGAATGTCAAGGGAAAATGAGAGGGAATGATGGCTTTCCTTGTCGTAGTCCAAATAAATGCTATCTTTTTAAGTCTGAGATTCTAAGCCTGTAAATATTGAAGTTTATACATGTAACTTCTGGTGTAAGTATAAAAATGCATGGGGGGGGTGTGACTTGATCAAGTTTTCAAAGGGGTCTGAGACCTGGGAAAGGTCACAAACTTCTCCAGAATACGGCCCGTCTGCAGAGCCTCTCCTATCAGGATATGTCTGCAAGTTGCACACACAAAACAGAGCTTTCACGCTACACAGCAAAATGTTCCTAACTCATCACTGAGACATCAGAAGTTTTACTTTAAAAGCCACAGTCACGGGGTAAAGGGCCATGACAGAACAGTGCCATGGAGCCCACATCCCCGCTCTTCCTTCACTGAACCCCGAGGACTCTCATGTGAGGAAGGAACACTGGAGCATATTTTGAAACCAGTTTGCACACCCCAAAATACGTGGCTGGTGGCACTTATGAAGATAGACGCTGATGGGTTTCCATATGCTAGTTATAATTAAATTAATAATCATGTAAATGATTATAATTATGTGAATATTTACATCTTTTCTTCAACCATATACTTATAAGGAAAATCAACATACTCTGGATTCCTGACCACTGTTGGGCATGTTCATGTTTTGGGATCTCATTTAATCCCAAAAGCACTTTAAGGTTTCCGTACCCTACTGCAGTCCTCACCCTCCACTTTGCTTTAACATTTCAGGAAAGAAGCACGGAGAGATTCAGTCAATTATCAGAAGCCACTCAGCTAACCAACACTAGGTTTCCAGTTTAAAGAGGGGAATATGGGAAAAATGGAGAACTTTGCTCAGACTGAGGTGAATTCACTCCTTGTGCAGCCACCCGTGGGGCGTCTTCTCTGCAGTCTTTCATCCATCCACGTCCCTTTCACTTTCTCTAGAGTGCAGGCTCTCAGCATCGTCCTGTAGATGTACACGTGGGGTTCCTTCGCAATGTCATCAGCTTCTTAATTAACTAATTAGGCAGCCATGGAAGGGAAAGAGCACCTCTGTGCTTCACTCTGCAGCCCTCTCAGCAACCCTTTGTAGTAAGAACCATCCTATCGCCTTTAGCCGCCAACGGAAGCCCAAACTGAGACCACCAAATGGTTAAATACGTCAGTCAAGGTTAATGAGCAGGAACCAACGCAGCTCTTTTTGTCTGTAGCACCAAGTCATGAAGCTAATGAGGATAAAACAAGTCATTGTTTGGTTCCCTGAGCGTTGGGTACATTGGAAGAACTCCTGTAGCTCTGGTGGCTTCCTGTGCCTTTGGCATTGGCCTGTGGGTTTCTCACCAGGCCATCTCCTGTTGTATTTCTCATCAGCATAGAAACCCTAATAGCACACCCTACATACACTCTGCTCCCAAAGCAGGCAGGCCTCCTTCTTGACTTTTAATTATGTTTTAATTATGTCTTGAGAACCAGTACCACAGAAAATGAGTTGCTGCAGGGCAGGTCCCAAAAGAAAAAAAAAAAGGATCATAGTAGGTGCTTTACTGAAAACCTTGTGGATAATGGTGCTTTTCTATACAGGACTCAGCTTGCTAGTCTGGAATAGCAGGTGAAAATATATTCTTAGTAACATTGTGATAGTTAAACAAGAAGGAATTGATGATGTAATTTTTTTAAGGACAGCAGTCATTGTGGGATGATTTTTAAAAAAATAGATGTGAAGTCAGATACCTGGTTTTAGGTACAACTATTGATAAAACCAGTTCACATGATATGTATGCACGTGGCCTCCCATTCTTGAAGTTATACAGGCTATATGATCTCTAAACATGGGGTGCTGGTGAGGTTTTCCCATAAAGGGCCAGATATTTTAGGCTTTGTGGGCTACATACCATCTCTGTCACTATTTCTCCTTCCTTCCCCGACTCATCTCCCCCTCCGCCTCCCTGCCCCCTTCTTCTCCAATTGTTTACAGACACACAAACCATTTAGATAGTTCTCTAGGGCTACCTTATCAAAGGCCCACAAATTGTGCAGCTTCAACAACAGAAATTTATTGTCTCCTAGTTTGGAAGCTGGGTGTGCAAGATCACTGTGTCAGTGGGGCTGCTTCTTCCTGAGAGCTGAAAGGCAGAGGCTGTCCCCTGTCCCTCCCTTGGCTCGTCGGGGCCTAGCCACCTGCGTTCCCGGCCTTGTCCCTCTGTCTGCCTTCACAGTCACACACGCCCTCCCTGTGTGTGTGTCTGTGTCCAATTCCCCCTTTATGTAGTGGAAGGGCGGCAATAGGACACCAGTTAGGTTTGGGAGCCACCCGATTCCAGTCTCATTTCATCTTGATTCATCATGTCTGCAAAGACCTTATTTCCAAATGAGGCCAAATTCTGAGGTGCTGGGTGTTATGTTACTTCAACACAGACATTCTGGGGGAACACGATTCAATCCATAATGGTCATGGACCCATGGGTCACAGTTTCACTGATCCCTTTAGTAAAGCTTCTGTTTACTCTAAAACCCTATAAATCTCTATTCTCCACGATTTTACATGACAAATTGTCTCCTGCATTGACTCATTCAAAAAATCTCTATTGAGCACCGACGTGAGCTCAGTGTTCTTGGTGCCGGAAGTGAAAAAACCACTGTCCCCAGTGTTAGAATCCAGTTGGACGGGAAGACGCCAACCAAGTAAAGAAGGGCCATCTGGGGCAGCTTAGGCGGCAGGGTAATAGTGACCGGGAAAGAGAGAGCACAGGGTTGGATCGTCACCAGGCGATGGGGAATGGTGTACAGAACAGATGACATCGGAGCTGAGACCTGAAGGGGACAGAGAACAGCCACACAGACACCTGCGAGCATGTGTCTCCTTAATCACACACCCCTGGGCCTCGCCCTCACTCTGGCCATGGTAAGGTCTGTGGCTTCAATTCTGAGTGAGGCAGAAATCTCCTGAGGGTCTTCAGCAGAAGAGCGCCATGATGAGCCTCAGGGCACTTAGGGTCACTCTGGCTGCTGTGCACAGGGCAGCGATGCAACATGGGAGACCAGCTAGAAGGCTGCAGGAAAAGCTCCCCCAGCAAGACCCCAAGAGGCTCCTTTCCTGACACCCCTGTGTGCTGAGCCACTCCGCAGAGCTGTTAGATATGTCACGGTTGACACTGGCGACTTTGGGTTTCCATTTTGGCTTCACTCAACATTCTTTGGGGGTCAGCTACAAGCTAGGCCACATGGCAGGTGCAGGCCTGTGACTCCCATAAGAAGTGAGAAATTGTCCCTGCCTCAAAGAATTAGTTTTTTCCCCTTCCTTTCCCCTTTGTCTTTCCTTTCCACCTTCCTTCCTTCTTTTTATATTTTGAGATTTTACAAAAATAAAAACAAAAAAAATCCCAGCCTGTAAGATGGGTCATCTTCCTGGGAGTTCCCCAGCTGACTTTATTGAGGGTCTCTGGCCCAGGCTCCCACCACCATTCCATTCAGAGCAGTCTAGCGATGGCTACCAGCATCAGGGAACAACTTGGGAGGTCAGCCGTGAGGGACGAGGAACTCCCCTGGAAACACCACATCTCTGTTCACCCACAGGACCACAACACCAGGGCCCAGAATGTTAGACATCCTCACAGTTGGCCCTCTCTTTTGACACGTGTGAGCTTGAGCATAGGGAGCCGGGAGTGGTGGGAGGGCCCATGGCGTGCGGTCCTGCACCTCACACCTTCACAAGGGCCGGTGCTGGGACAAGCGGAGGTGCCCAGGGCTCGAGGTTTAACCAAGCACTCACCTAAAGATCACCCGCCCGCTGCAGTCGAGTGCGGCTGTGACGGCACCTTCCGTCCCACCTGCTCTTGAATGTGTCTTTAACGCTCTTCCCATGGAGAGAAGGGGGTCTCCATGTCCTCCCTGTAGCTCTGGGTGTGTTAATTTCCTATAACAGAGAACCAAAACTTGGTGGCTTGAAACAACATAAACCCATCATCTTACAGTTGTGGAGGTCGGAACTCCAAAACAGACCTGACCAGGATAACGCCAAGGTGTTGGCGGGACCGTGCTGCTCCTGAGGCCCCAGCACGCCTCTGTCCTCAGCACCACTCTGGCCTCTGCTCCTGGGTGACCTCTCCTCCTCCTGACCCTCCTGGTCCCCTGTTGTGAGGACCCTGTGACTGCACTGTGACCAGCTGGATAATCCAGGATGAGCTCCTATCTGGAAGTCCTCCCCTAATCACATCCGCCACGCCTCCTTTGCCAGGTAAGGTAACATTGGCGGTTTGGGGATCAGGATGTGGGCGTCTCAGAGGGCTATTACTCGGCCTCACACGGGGGGTAAGCTTATGACTACGGAAGAACACTTGCTGTTTAACTTCCACGCCCAGGTCATGAAAATGATCTTGTTTCCAAACGCTTGTTTCAAATCACTTGGTCCTAGAACCGAGTTGCCCTTGCCATACAGAAAGGGTGAAGCAGACAAAATCGTTGCCATCTTTGGATTTGCCTTCAGAAAGGAAATACAAGCAGCAATCGAATAAACAAATGTAAAATATAATATTAGGTGATGTTACAAGAACATTTCTCATTACAGAAGTTTTGCATACAGACTTCCATTGATCCTGATTTATAGATTTACCACAAATCCTAATTGAATACAAAGAAACAGCTCACAGTCCTCATCCATAGTTTGGATTTGGGGGTGTTGTTGCCACACCAACAGCTTCGGGAAGTCTGGGTGTTTGGGCTGTCTGGTCCTTCACAACAAGCAATCCCAAGACACAGCAGCTGACTGTCGTCTCTTGCGGTGCTGGAGACGGGCTGGGCTCAGCCGGACAGTTCTTGCCGGGACTCTTTACTCTCTGTGAAGCTGGGTGCCCAAAACAGCATCTTCCTTTGTGTGTTCCTTTTGTGTCCCTCACCTGGACGGCAGGAATTGCCGGGAGTCACCAGCTGTCTGTTTCTCCATATGTCTTCTTTTTCTCTCAACTTGGCCAACTTAGGCCTCATCACAGCCTCGTATTACGGTAATTGAACTTTTTAGACAGTACCTGGCTCTCGGGCAGAGTTTTCCAAGACCCCAGAGCAGGGGCTCCCTGACTTCTTCTGACCTGGCCATAAAAGTCACACGGGGCTATGGTTGTGCATAAGCCCGTCCTGCTGGTTACAGGAAAGCTGCCCAGATGCAGTGTGGAGGGTCTACACCAGGGTGGGAGTGCCAAGTGGCATGTTCACTGGGACATATCTTGGAGACTAGCTCCCACAATGAGTTACATGGTTTGGGCAAAAAGAAGATGTGTTCTACTGCAGAAATATGCAAGGCCGCTCCACAGAGCACAGCTCAAACCAGGTAAAGGTCCTTCCCCCCAATAATTTCAAAGCCACAGTCCAATAATCCTCTGGCAGTAGGGGAGACATCCGCACAGTCGGCCCTCTCATTTGACACGTGAGCTTGTGTCCCATTCAGTCAGGAAGGCTGGCAGTGGGGAGACGCTGGCCATGGGGGAGACGCTGGCAGTGGAGAGATGCTGGCAGTGGGGAGACGCTGGCCATGGGGAGAGGCTGGCAGTGGGGGAGAGGCTGGCAGTGGGGGAGAGGCTGGCAGTGGGGAGAGGCTGGCAGTGGGGAGACGCTGGCCATGGGGAGAGGCTTTCAGTGGGGAGATGCTGGCCATTGGAGAGGCTGGCAGTGGAGAGACACTGTCAGTGGGGAGACGTTGGCAGTGGGGAGACAGTGGCAGTGGGGAGATGCTGGCAGTGGGGCAGAGGCTGGCTGCAGGGAGACGCTGGCCATGGGGAGAGGCTGGCAGGGGGGGAGAGGCTGGCAGTGGGGAGACGCTGGCAGTTGGGAGATGCTGCCAGAGTCACGCTGTGCACCAGTCTGACTCTCTGAGGGCAGACTTGGTAAGCGCAGGGGTTTCTTCTCCAGAAGGACAGAAACATGCCTAAATGTCCAGTTCCCTGTGTCCAGCACACTGGCCACTTTGTCCTGCAGCTTTCTCATCACGCAGGCCAGTGGCGGCCCTGGGTCAGGGTTCCTCACTGCTTGTTTCGGACCAGGTGAGAGGCCAGCTCTGTAAGTGCATTTAACTCAGGTTTTCCTAAGACCCCTATGAAGCAATTGTTCCCTGTGTTTTACAGATGAGGAAACTAAGACACAGAAACTAAATGGACAAGTAGCAGCTCTGGTGTCCAAACCCCGACAGGCCAGCGCAGAGCCCATCCCCGGCCCCACCTGCAGCAACGCAGTGACTTTCCTGGGTCGCAGCGTCCTCATTAGTGAGAGAACACCTACACCCTTCCTTCACACGCAGCTAAGTGCACCAACTCTGGCGACCTGCACCTGCTCAGCCTCCCTGCGCTTGGCTCATTGTTTGAGAAATGAGTATTTTTTATGAGGGTCACTGGACCATGCATGAAACTAGCCAGGGCAAAGCAGTGTGTGAATTTGGAAAGGAATGTGGTGGTGCTGTCTTTCCTTCACCAATTTCTAGGACACAGCATGAATAAAGGGAGAGGGGTTCCCTCTCTCTTAGTGGGATTGAAAGTGGGTGGACATATAAGTAGACTCTCCTACCTGGCAAGAAAGATGCCCTTCTCCGTCATCTGAGCATGGGCTCACACACACTTTAGGGACCAAGTTTCAACCATTAGATCCCAATGCATGCCATAGCTTTCTACCTATGGTTAGGGAGAGTCCACAAATTGATTCTAAGGCAAGGGTGCATCACCATAATCTTATTTCAACTTAAATAGGGAGAAGAAGCCAGGCAGGACAGGAAAAGAGCAACACCAAGAGCACCAGCACCCAGGGACACTGTGTGCCAGTCCTACCGAGGCTGTTCACTTCTGAGGTCGGCCATTGGCAGCAACAATCCTCGTCCCCTCCTCCACCAACAGGCTCGTCACACTTACCTTTTCTCTAACATTTTGAAGCATACCTGCCTCCTCTTCTCATACTCTGCATTAAGAGATGCAACCTTCTGGCTCCAGGTGGCATATTTTTTTGCTTGGCTTGAATAGTGTTTTTAAAAGTTTACATCAAAGGCTGAGCACGGCGGCTCATGCCTATAATCCTAGCACTCTGGGAGGGCAAGGTGGGTGGATTGCCTGAGTTTGAGATCAGCCTGAGCAAGAGCAAGACCTCATCTCTAAAAATAGCCGGGCATTGTGGAGGGGACCTGTAGTCCCAGCTACTCGGGAGGCCGGGGCAAGAGAATTGCTTGAGCCCAATAGTCTGAGGTTACTGTGAGCTATGACACCACGGCACTCTACCCAGGGTGACAGAGTGAGATTCTGTCTCAAAAATTTAAAAATAAATAAATAAAAAGAGAAAAGATAAAAAAAAAAAATCAATAACAGGCTCGGTGCCTGTGGCTCAACGGGCTAAGGCTCCAGCCATGTACACCTGAGCTGGCAGGTTTGAATCCAGCCCGGGCCCGCCAAACAACAATGACGCTGCAACCAAAAACTGGCCGGGCATTGTGGCAGGTGCCTGTAATCCCAGCTATTTGGGAGGCGGAGGCAGGAGACTCGCTTGAGCCCAGGAATTGGAGGTTGCTGTGAGCTGTGATGCCACGGCACCCTATTCAGGGTGACAGCTTGAGGCTCTGTCCGAAAAAAAAAAATCAATAACAGTTTACATCGACTTTTTTTTTTTTTTTTTGAGACAGTCTCAAGCTATTGCCCTCAGTAGAGTGCTGTAGTGTCACAGCTCACAGCAACCTCAAACTCCTGGGCTTAAACAATTCTCTTGCCTCAGCCTCCCAAGTAGCTGGGACTATAGGCCCCCACCACAACACCCGGCTATTTTTAAGTTGTAGTTGTCATTTTTGTTTAGTGGGCCTGGGCTGGATTTGAACCCGCCAGCTCCGGTGTATGTGGCTGGTGCCCTAGCCGCTTGAGCAACAGATGCTGCGCCTACATCGACATTTTTTAAACAAGACATTTCACACAAAATTTTTAATTTCTCACTTCTCCTGTCTAATTAGAAGATCTGGCAATGGAGGTGTTGAATTCTTAGGGGGCAGTAACTGGCTGGAGCAATGGCTTCCGGACACCTGGCGTCCTCCAGGGTCTGCCCTGCAGTTGGTTAGACTCTTGCAGTGTGAGCACTGCTGTGCTTGGCTGTGCTTGGCAGACACAGTGCTCCATGCTCATGTCTCTATCTAAGGTGGGACAGGTGGGCACAGAGGCACGTCTGGAAAACCAGCCTGCTCCCGGGCACTGACATCTGCCTGGCTCCTGCCCACTGTGGTGCCGCTTGCCTGGGGGCTCCACCCAGTGTTCCCAGCTCGGTCACAGGTTCAAGCTGCAAGACTAGTCCTGGATTCTAATCCCCACCCTGTCCCAAACTAGCCATCTGACCTGGAGCAAGTCCCTCCAACCTTTGACCTCAGTTCTCTGTCTGTAAAATGAAGAAGTGGGTGTCACCTCCTCAGCTCTGAATGCCGTGTCTTCTCACCTCCAAGGAGCTAGCTTGCTTGGTCCCCAGGACCAGTCTCCTTTCTCTCTATGGCCTCCTTTTCACAAAAGCCTCCCAGGGTTCAATAAGCAATTCAGTCCCAAGACAGGTGACTGGAAGAGAATGTGCGTGTAAGATGGAAGACAGAAAAGGGGAAAAAAGCAACCCGGGAGAAATCCAACAGCCAAGAGGTGGGGGAGGGAAGAGGATCACAGAGTTCGTATTTAAAACACTCAGGAGTGAAATAAACATGATCAGAATCTCTTAATACCTTAAATAAAATTATGTTACATTTAAAAAGCAGTAAACATTTAGTATAGAAAATTGGAAAATTCTGAAAATGATAAAAGTAAAGAAAAAAAAAAAGAACCATAATTGTCAAGGACTCCTTAACTGTAGATATATGGTCTCCCTGACCTTCCTCTTTAAATTTTTTAATGAAAATTTGTATAGTTGATAGTCTATCCAAACCTAATTTGATTTGAAAAAAATAAACATAAAGTAAAATATTCGAACCTGTCTCATTAAAGTTTAAAAAATATATATTGGCACATTTTGGGGTCTTTTGCTTAATAAGTGAATTGATATTTATCTAGGTGGCATGTCCAGCAAAATGAAAAAACAAAAACCAAAAACCAAAAAGATGTTGAATAAAATCTCTTATTTTCTATTTCCCTTTTTTTAATTCTGTCCAAGAGTCCCAAAAATGACCATTATCTTTTCAATTTATTGGTAAAGCTTAAAGCTTTTCCCATACAGTATAAATATGAAATATTGGCTTTATCATAAAACAGCTTAAAACGAGACCTATTTGCAAAGTTTTAGTAAAGGAATTCTGCAGTCTCTCTTTTAAGTCATAACATTCTCCTATAATGTTTTTATCTTTTTTTCCTTTTTTTGAAGAAAAGACTTTACTTTGGAAAGGATCGGGGTGTCATTTCCGAGGTCTGTTACTGCATTTCAATCCTGAGCTATAAACTATTATCGATGAAGTCCTCTTAAAATTAGCAGTTCTTCCATTTTTTTACAGGATAGGCTAGAGACAGTTACAACTCAGTTTTAAGTAAACTTTTTGACGCACAAAGGAAAAGTAAGACGATGTGATTAAAAATGTTTGTAAAAGTGAAAGAATCAGTCCATTGCTCAGGGAAGCTGGGAAGGAGCGTATCTGTAACTTCCCCTGCCACTGAGTACACCCAGAGAATGAATGAGCGGAACAAAGCCGGGAAAGAGGAGAGGCTGCCTCGGCGTGCTTGTTTGCAGTTCAGCTTACCTGGTTTGCAGGAGATCTCCAATCTTATCAGAGCCCAACTACCTGGCTTATTCTTTTTCTGCTTCGTGGAAACCCAAGCTGGCCTTTTTTTTTTTTTTTCTTCTTTTTTAACTAAGAATGCTTAGAGCCTGGGGCATGCTTCTGGGTGTTCTTAAGACTTAAATGCCTTTGCTTAAAGAGTTAAAGATCTCTCTGAGGCTGCAGTAAAAGGATTATAAGGTAAATCGCTCACCTACTGGAGATGCTCCCTTGTCCTTTACCAAAACGATGTCTGAGCAACACGGGATACATTCAACAGTTTAAAGAAACTCTACCGTGCAAAGCCAGGGATTAGTATTAGATTTTTAAGGTTGGAGAAAGTTCTCATTGTAATAATTTATCTTTGAGAACAAGAGTTTATTTTTCATTTATCAAGAGCTTAACATTTTCCTCTTAGGAAAAAATGCTTTGAGGGATACACTATACCCAGGGAAACATTCACTAACAACATATTCTTGTTTATCAGTTTAAGTTAAAAACTCCTCTTAGAGATAAAAAACCATTTCCAGAGTTCAGGAAATCCCATTGGAACCGCTGTCACAGAGGTGGAGAATTTGACCTTGTTTATGGCCCAAATAATTGCTGCAGCCCTTGGCAAGGTATTTTTAAATAAAAATAAAAAAAACTCTCCACGTATTCATTCTGCTGCCAGGAGGAACCAAATTCTATAGTTCAGTAAAGACACTTGATCAGTCAACTTATTAGAAGAAGAAAGAGGAGAAAGAGGAAGGAATACCTCTCTTAGTCCTTGTAATCAGAAAGTTAGATTCACTTAAAATATCTGTGTCCTAATAATGAAATAGAAATTCAGCTCTTGAAGTCCTAAATTCTACTCCTCCAATTGTAAGCAGTCCGGGTCAAGGTGGGGGTGAGGGTGGTTTGGCAGAACTTGATCTCAAAAAAGGTGGTTACTTTACTCCAAATTCTCTTTCAGAATTATCTTGAATCCTTTTGATATTATAGTTCTTACTCTAATTTTAAATGAAAAACTCTTTTTCTAGTGAAGCTCACTGTATGTGATTGAAAAGTTGGTGGGAGGCAAAACCCTCTGCAAAAACATTTGAAAATGAAACGCTCCCAGTGCGTAATCCCTTCCTCTTCAGAGCAAGGTTTTCAAATAAGCAAAAAGAAGGAAAATGTACAGGAGACAAGTCAGGGTCCTGCACGGGAATCTGCCTGCTGCGGAGCACGGACATGACATCTGACACCACTCTGCACCCTGAGTGCAGCTGGGGGTTGGATTCTGAATTGTCTCCCACCTTGTTCGTGGCCTGTCACTTATGCCCCTGGCCTGGCCCAATGCCCCGGGTCTTACCAGCCTCTTCCAGCTGCAGAGACAGCAGGCAGGGCCGGGGCTGAGGCAGCGTCCCTGCCAAGGGCCCATCAGAGTTCAGCCACAGCTGTCGGAGGAGCTAGTCGAGTTGGTGGAGGTCCCTGTCAGTGTATAACCAGCTTCTGTGAGTTTGTAATCGCCGTAATTAATTGAGTCCTGGCCACAGAGCTTTGGGAGAGTTCCTTCCATAAGGGAATGGACTAAGGCTGTTGTTGTGGCTTCTGTAGCTATGGAGGCACCAGGGTGTGGTGAGAGATTAGGCTGGGAAGCCACTGTCTGCTGCCAGAGAGAATTATCCTTTGATGTACACTGGGGTCTGTAATTGTTTTCTTTCCTTTGATACATTTAAAATTAAGATCCCATGTTAATCCCTAATTAATTCCAAGATCAGGCTTCTATTTTAGCTACTTGAATGAGTGATGTTGGAAGGCTTTTAGGGAAGGGAAGCCGTAATGACATATTTCCCACTTGCATTAAGTGCCTCGTGGGTATGCTTAGCAGGCCCTGCTGTATTAAGGGTGGCTTTTAATTCAGAAAGGCCTGGTTTTTAAATGGTCGTGCGAAACATATCAATGAAAAGAGGAAGGCTAAAAACTACCAAAAATGAAAGTTCTCCTTAATAAAAAAAGAATCACCAGCTGTAAAATTTGAAAAGATTAATTATTAAGTGTGAAAAGTCAGTGCAGGACAGCTAAGATGCCCACCTGCTGGAATTGGTGTGGGAGAGAGGAGAGGAGAGAGGGAGGGGCGTGCAGTGGTGAGCGCATCCGCAGAGCTCAGCCTCCCCTCACCCTGCCTCACACTCACGGGCTGCTCAGAGGCCCTGCCACAGGGGCAGGGACGGCCACCTGGGCTAGTTGGGACTGGGTGAGTCACCCTCTTAGACCTCCCCATGATGGCACTCCAGTTGTTCACATCTGAGAGGAGGATAATTCTTTACAGCAAGAAAATAAAACAGCATCACAGCAGCGACCATAGAATGCTGCCTGAGACTTGTCACAGATCTGCAGGGAAGTCTTGATGTCATCAGACCCTTTATCTTCATAAACAATAGGCACATTTGCCAGACGTGCATCTGAGCCTGGGGTGGGGGGACTGCCACCGTTCCCAGGGGACCGATCCGCTAGTGCAGGCCTCAGCTCGGTGTCAGGAGTGAACCTATATGTTTTGGTCGAAGTGGTAGAAGCAGGTGACTTCCTGCTTCTCTCCCCCACCCCTAAGGAGGGGCCTGGTCCCGGGAGATAACACCTTGCAGGGGCTGTGCCCTGATCAGCGGAGGCTCCCCCGAGTGGGGTGAGGCTACTTCTTCCTCTAGGCCCAGGCAACACCCCTGGGGCGCCAGCACCTGTATCAGTCCTGACTGGGTTCCCCGGTTGCTAAACACTTCTAGTGCTCAGACTTCATTTTCTGAGACTCCTTGTCATCTAGTGAAGAGAGCTGTGGTTTGGTGACATATGTGTTGGGTTTGGCATCATCCAGCAGTTTGGAGTCTTCTCTACCAAGAGCACGTGAGGGGCCACATGCTGACCCCTAGGTCAGGGCCTGCTGCAGGTAGGGCCGGCCCCTGAGGCTCTTGGGACCCACATGCAGGACACACCCTGGGGCGTCCCAGGGCAGGGCCAGGGGTGGTGGGCAGGCTTTTCATTCTGGAGTCACCGAAGCCACCGTGGGGCTCTTTGGTCTCACTGGTTCGATGCTATCAGACCTCACACAGCACCCTAGACCCCAGGCTCCTGACTGTCTCTTACAGATTTGCCTGACAGGTGTCACCCTCGGCTCTGCCGCACACCAGCTGCTAGACATCTCCAAAGCTGCAGGTTCAGGGACTGTCATTTTAATCACTGCACAGGAGGTTTGGACAGATGAACATAATGGTGAGAACCACTAGTTTAGGAGCCAAACACGCAAAACTGCTCAGTGCTGGGGACATCCCATGGCAGACAGAGCGGTGTCCAGGTGCACACACTGTGGTCACTGCTCAAAAAGAGTGTTTATGTGTGTGTAAGAGTGTGAGTGTTCACAGCACAAGACAAACAGCTCTCGGGCCAGACTCCCTGGGTTTATGGCAGAACCACTAGATGCACATGGTGTCCGTGGCGCACCTGGCAAATTCGACCCCTCTGGGTTTCAGGAACTGGGGAATCACAGTAGGGCTTGTTGGAAAGTTGCCTTTCAGCTCACACTAATTTGCATAAGTAAAGCTGCACAAACCACAGCTTTATAAAAAGCTAGTCAGGGACCTGTGCCCTCGACCCAGACTGCAACTGGGGACAGGATTCCTACCAGGTAGAAATCTGCGCAGTACGTGTTTCTTTTGTAAAGGATTATTTGCACCAACCTCACCTCAGTAAGCTCCAGTAAGCTTTTGTTACTTCCCAGCAGAGGTGAGTGGGTCTCATTGGAATGGGAAGGCCCTCTTCCTGCATGACAAACCCTGGCCAGCTCTCTGCTCCCTTCTCCTGGGCCCCCCAGACTTTGCATTTCAATTCAGCTCAGTTCAAGTTAACAAATATTTGCTGTACTCAGTACCGGCTGAGCTATAGGCACCATCCTAAATGCTGTTTGTGTTTACAGGCAGAGAGGCTGAACCAGGTCCTATTCTGCCCTCAAAGAGTTTCCAACAACTTTTCTAGACAAATAACTCTACTTACCAGTGATGAAGGCTAAATGGTAATTTGCCCCCAGTTTAGATGGAGGAAAGGCTCACTCCCTTGGAAGGTGTCAGGACAGTGCGCTTATTGCGGTCTCAAAGGAGGTCACACATTTTTGTGCTTCACTTCTTGGGGCACAAACTAACCCATCCCTGCTTTTAATTTTACGATGGTGCTAGACACACAGTCTTGATGACTGGCACGCAGTGTGCACTCAGCTCTCCGCCCTGTGCAGCAAACGCTCGTCCTCCTCACTTCTCGGAGGAGAAAACGGGGGCCGAGAGAAACCAAAGCAACAGACCACAGCAGTGAGCAGCAGAACCAGTTTTGGTTCCCAGGGAGCCTAATTCAAGGCGGGAGGGCTGAAACATCATGCGGGGATGCACAGAAATTTCGTGTTTTCGGCCATCAACAGCTGCTTTACTTTTCCTGCCTATGTGGATATTCATTCGTCCAGTTTAGCGTCCTTTTTCTTTTCCTTCAGCGTGTCTACTGCTTGGTGAGGAGACTGCAGCTTTTTAAATGTTTCATTTTGCTGTTAATGTCAGAATGTTCTGGGTAATCACAGGGCCCGCCGTGGAGAACCCACACCTGCAGTGAGTTTCTCCACACTGCCTGTGCTGGGAAGCGTCGACCGAGAAGGCTCGCTGAGGTGACGTGGCTGGGGACTGTCAACCAGGGCCACACTGGTGAGGACATCATGCCCGTGGGAGCCAGGGGTGCAGCTCGACGTGACTGCCGCACCAACACTTGCCAAACATGCCTGGGATATGCTGGGCAACGCAGATTTCTGCCCAAAGCCCTGGGTTGGCCTGTGCTGGGACCCCGAGAAGCACAAAGTGAGGGCTGCGTCCTGGGCGTCACTGTGGCTGCAGCCCGTCCTGGGGATCAGGGATCTCAGGATGAAACGCAGCGGTCAGATGCTGGCTTGGCCACACGCCTGCTCTGTGGCTATTGAGTCTCCTTTCACCTCAGTTTACATCTCTGTGAAATGGTGACAAAAACACCTCCCTGGCAGGGTTTTTGGTGAGGGTCGAATAAAGTAACGTTCAAGTAACATTTGTAAAGTGTCTGCCTTGTTTGCAAACCACACGCACAGTTTTTACAATTTGCTCAGAACAGGACCCTCTGAGGCTGGAAGGAAGGGATGGAGGCAAAGCTGGTGTTCTGTGGCAGGCTGTGCCGCAGCTTCCGCGTCGTGTCCTCGCCTGGGCACCGAGTGTGGCTTCACTCACTGAAGGGGACACGTAGAGGAAGAAAGCGGGCAGGGACACCGGGGCCCAAATGCACCCCCAGCCCCAGTGCCCAACCCACAGCACAGCTCCACCCTCCTGAACCGTATCCCACATCCCAGGGCCTGCGGGCCGGGCTCCCGCCTCCATCTCAGCAAAGTCCTGCCAACTTCCCTCGCGCCACGCCCAGTCCCAGCTGCACCCTGACGTGCCTACGTGTCCCCGGGGACTTCCTCTTTGCTCCCTGGGTTATTCAGGAGTATGTTGTTTAATTTCTAAGCATTGGGGGATTTGCCAGGTGTCTTTCTGTTACATATCTCCATTTAATTCCATTATGATCTGGAAACATATTTTATGTGATTTCCTTGCTTTTAATTCTGTTAAGATTTACTTTATAATTCAGAATATGGTTTATGTTAGAAACTATTCCACATGTGCTTGGGAAGAATTTGCATTCTGCTGCTGGGCAGAGTGCTCTACAAATGTCAATGAGCTCAAACAACTAGATAATGCAGTTTAGGGCACCAATATTCTTACTTCCTGCCCGCATGTTTTATCACTTACTGAGAGAGGTGTGCTGAAATCTTCAACTATAATTGTGTATTTGTCTGTTTCTTTATTTACTTCTGTAGCTTTTGCCTCATCCATCTGTTATGAAGCGCCGTTGTTAGATACACACACATTTGGGATTGCTATGTGGTCTTGAAAATTGTTCTTTATCGTTATGTAAAGTCTCCCATTATTCTAAAGTCTACTCTCTGAAATCACTACATCTATAGCTTTCATTCAGCTGGTGTTTTTATGTTGTCACTTTCTTCAACCTTTTGCTTTCACTCTAAGTCTTCTCATTTACAGCGGGTTTGCCGTAGACAGCATTCAGTTGGATCTTGCCATTTTATCCAGTTCGACCATCCCTGTCTTCTCAATGATGTGTTTACATCATTCACGTTCAAGATGCTACCAGTGTCGCTGGATTCAACTCCACCTTCTTGCTGTCTGTTTTCTATTCATTGCATTTATTTCCTCAATTTTTGCCTTCTCCAGGTTCAACTGAGCATTTTTGTTATTCCATTCATCTCTTCCAATAACTTATTATTCACCCTATTTTAAAAAATAGTTTATGGTGGCTGAGTAGAGTTGTAATGGACTTTTCAGTTGAATTTTCTAAGAATGGGTTGAGAGGGGGCTGTGGCTTTGTTTCCTGCTGAGAAGAACTTTGAGATATTTTGGTGGAAATAAAATTGAAATAGAATGTTGAAGTATGGCACAGTACTTTCATTGGAACAGAATTCTTAAACAGTATCTCATTTGTAATCAATAAACTTATTATTTTTTACCATGGGAAGATTAAATCAGGATGAACAAAAATATTGTTTTGTATTTTTATGCAAAAAAGACAAGTAATAAAATTTTGTCTTAGAGGAATTCTGATAAGATGGCTAACTGGTAGCAACCCTCATCAGAGGCTCCTGAGCAGAGGAAGAAAAACTAGACGGAATCGGACTCTATGAAGCCAAAGATGGGGAGCTGAGCCAAGAAAGAAGTTCAGCAAGGTGTAACTCCAAGGAAGAGCATTCAAGAAAACAAATTACAGGTACAAAGTCTATTGACTAGAAGACAGGAGACCCCTCCCCCAAGCAGGAGGCCTGCCATAGGGAACAAAAGACCTCTCATTTTACCTCAATGGAGAGAGTCGCTAAACTGTAGGTCTCTTTCTCCAGGGAGGTCCCACTTATGAACCTAGACACCACCTCACCAGGCATAAAATTGAACAGATATTTTCCCCCACAAGCCCAACCTCTCAGTCTACCCTGTCCCCCTTGCATGGAGGTCTGAAGTTCTGTCCCCCGCAGAGCATAGAGTATTTGGTCTTGTCCTGAGAGATCTGGGCATAGTGTGGACCGCCAACCATCAGGACAAAATCTGTGACTGAAGGAAAAGAAAGAGGGTGTAAAAAGAAAGGGACACTCTGCAGGGGGAGGAGCAGTCCCCTGGTAATGACTATGCCCAGCCAGTGGTAGGGTTGACCCTCGGTCTGGGCTGTGTCTGGTGGGATGGGGTGCAGAACCCCCTTCTCTGACAGCACCCACAGCAGAAGAGTGGTTGCCCCATGTGGACTGAGTTTGGCAGACAGGTTTGGTCCCCAGACCCTGCTGGGCCTGCAAGAAAAGGCTTGATAGGTGTGGACTGTCACCTGAGAGCAAGATCGTGGTCTCCTGATTCCAACAGAACCCTCAAGCAATGGCTTACTGGGTCTGAACCAAGACCTAAGGGCTAGAGCGTGGCCCACTGCCTCCAGCAGGGCTGGTGAGGACTGAGACCTGTGGGCCAAGTGTGGTGCCCCGACTGTAACAGAGCCTCAAACAGAGACTTGCCAGACAGTGGACTGAGACTGGCAGGCAGGGTATGGTACCCTGACTCCAACTGGTCTGGCAAACAGAGACTAGCTGTGTGTGGACTGACACCAGAGGCCAGGGCCCAATGCCCTGACTCTAACAGAGCCGGCAAACAGAGGCTTGCCAGGCAGTGGACTGAGACTGGCAAAGGGGGCATGGTCCCCTGACTCCAACTGGTCTGGCAAGCAGAGGCTAACTGTGTGGGGACTGAGACCAGTGGGTGGGGGCATTGCCCCTGGCTCCAGCTGGGCCTGTGAGCAGAGAAGCAGACAATAGTGTGGACTGAGTCTGGCAGGTGGGAGTGTGGATCCCTGGCTCCAATTATGCTTTGAATCCCTTTGCTTTGAATTGTCCTTGAATCCCTCTGTGTTGGGCAGGGTTTGCACTGCCTGAGACAATTTGGTTGGAACCTGTGTCTGGGGCTATCCACTCAGGGACATTCTGAGGTTGACCTTCAAAGTTCTGTAGTGGGAAAGAAATAAAGGGTGGGGGCTGGGTGCCATAGCTGTTTGTATCTCTTCACAGTTGAGATTTAAATCTAATAGTGTGGTTTCTTAGTATAGGGTAGAGGTTGGCTGAAATCAAAACAGAGCTAGCCTGCACTGTCTCATCAAGTAGGTCCTCAGAATCTCTGGCCGAAACTCTGAAAGGGGCCTTTGTAAGGTTGTAGGAGATAAGCCACAATTACAAAGCCTACAGCTTTGGTAAGGGGCTATCTCTACTACCTGGGAACCCCAATTCAATCTCACCTTACCAGTTCTAATAACCAAACAGTGGAAAATAAACATGGTGTGGACCCAAAAAAAGAACTCTGGCAACATGAATAACCAGAGTAGATCAACCCCCCCACAAAAGGAGATACTGATGATGCCATGCATAGACAAATGGCAGCAATGTCAGAAATTGAATTCAGAATATGTATTGCAAATAAGATAAATAGAATGGAAGAAAAGATAGAAATTGAATTCCAAAGAGTAGTTCTAAAATTGTCTCAAGAAATTAATGGATTCAAAGCCCAAGTCACCAAAGATATGGACATAATGAGAAAAGAGATAGCAGAGCTCAAGGAAACAAAAAAGTTAGTTGAGGAGCTCCAAAATACAGTAGAATCCCTCAGTAATAGAGTTGACCAGGCAGAAGAAAGGATCTCTGAAACTGAGGAGAAAGCTTTTGAATGTTTCTAAACACTCAAAGAAGCAGACAAATGGAGAGCAAAAACTGATCATTCCCTGAGAGAGTTGTGGGATCACTCTAAAAGATCAAACATTCATCTTATAGGAATTCCCGAAGAGAAAAGGATGGTCTTAAAGGTACAGATGCTCTACTCCAAGAGATTTTGGAGGAGAATTTCCCAAATATTGCAAGAGATACAGAACTTCTGATAGCAGACAGTTTCAGAACCCCAGCAAGACTCAATCCAAATGAAGCATCTCCTAGACACAGTATGATTAACTTTGCCAAAGTTAGGATGAAGGAGAAAATTCTGCAAGAAGCCAGACATAAGAAAAGCATCACCTACAAAGGAAGAAATATCAGAAAGACCGCAGATCTCTCAACTGAAATGTTTCAAGCCAGAAGAAGACGGTCATTGACCTTCAGTCTCCTAAAACAAAACAACTTCCAGCCCAGGATCCCCTATCTAGCTAACCTAAGTTTCATTTGTGATGAAGAAATCAAATACTTTAATGACATAGACATGTTGAAGAAATTTGCCACAACTAAACCAGCTCTCCAGGATATTCTCAGACCCATCCTCCACAACGACCAGTGCAATGCTCTACCTCCAAAGTAAACTCACCCTGAAATTTTTTAACAAAACCCAACTTCCACAGTGGTGAAAGGATTAAAATTCTCCGCTGGACATCTGAAAATAATGACACCCCAAACACAACCAGGCTTATCAATTCTCTCAATTAATGTGAATGGTTTAAATTGTCCTTTAAAGAGGCAAAGGCTGGCTGATTGGATACATAACCTCAGACCGGATATCTTCTGTATACAAGAATCTCACCTTACCTTAAAAGATAAAAATAGACTCAGGGTGAAGGGATGGACTTGTATAATACAGGCAAATGGAAACCAGAAAAAAGCAGGGGTTACAATTTTAGTAGCACATACAATTGGCTTTAAACCAACAAAGATAAAGAAAGATAAGGAAGATCACTACATATTTGTCAAGGGAAACACCCAAAATGAAGAGATTTAGATAATTAACATTTATGCACCCTACCAGGATGCTCCTCAATTCTAAAGCAGACCCTAATGGATGTGAACAACTTCATATCTTCCTGCACTATAATAGTTGGAGATTTTAACACCCCTTTGACAGTTTTGGATAGATCCTCCAAGAAGAAACAAAACAAAGAAATATTAGACTTAAATCTGAGCTGAGAACAAATGGACCTTACAGACCTCTACAGAACATTTCACCCTAATAAAACTGAATATACATCCTTCTCATCAACCCACGGGTCATCCTCCAAAATAGATCATATCCTAGGACACAAGCCTAACCTCAGCAAATTTAAAAGTGTAGAAATTATTCCTTGTATCTTCTCGGACCACCGTGGAATAAAAATTGAACTCGACAGCAATGGGAATCTTCATACTCAAACAAAGTAATCTTAGGCTGACTGATAGCTGGGTCAAAGACAAGATTAAGAAGGAAATCACCAAATTCTTGGAACTAAATGATAATGAAGACACAAATTATCAAAACCTGTGAGATACTGCAAAGGCAGTCCTAAGAGGGAAATTTATAGCATTGGAAGCCTTCAAAAGAAAACAGAAGGAGAGGAAGCCAACATGGATCATCTCATGCAACTGGAAAAGGAAGAACATTCCAACCCTAAACCCAGCAGAAGAAAAGAAATAACCAAAATTAGGGCAGAATTAAATAAAATTGAAAACAAAAGAATCATTCAGAAGATCAATGAAACAAAAAGTTGGTTTTTTGAAAAGATAAACAAAATTGATAAACCTTTGGCCAACCTAACCAGAAATAGAAAGTAAAATCTACTATTGTCTATCAGAAATGATAAAGGAGAAATAACAACAGACACTCCAGAAATTCAAAAAATCCTCAATGATTACTACAAAAATCTCTATTCCCAGAAATATGAAAATTTGAAGGAAATGGACCATTACCTGGAAGCATACCACCTTCCTGTACTCAATCAGAAAGAATTAGAAATCTTGAATAGACCTATATCAACCACTGAAATAGCATCAACAATACAAAATCTCCCCTAAAAAGAAAAGTCCAGGACCAGATGGCTTCACATCCAAATTCTATCAAATCTTTTAAGAGGAACTAGTACCTATACTATAAAACCTTTTCCAAAGCATAGAAAAAGAAGGAATAGTTCCCAACACATTCTATGAAGCAAATATCACACTGATACCCAAACCAGGAAAGGATCCAACAAAGAAAGTAAATTATAGACCAATATCATTAAAGAATAACAATGCAAAAACATTCAATAAGATTTTAGCAAACACCATTCAACAACGCATTAAAAAAATTATACACCATGATCAAGTTTGTTTTATTCCAGGGTTACAGAGTTGGTTCAACATACGCAAATCTATAAATATAACACATCACATCAATAAAGTAAAAAACAAAGACCATATGATTCTCTCAATTGATGCAGAAAAAGCCTTTGATAATATCCAGCATCCTTTCATGACCAGAATTCTTAAGAAAATAGGCATAGAAGGGACATTTCTTAAACTGATAGAGGCCATCTATAGCAAACCCACAGCCAATATCATATTGAAGAGTGAAAAACTGAAAACATTTCCAGACAAGGAAAGGATGCCCACTGTCTCCACTGCTATTCAACATAGTAATGGAAGTCTTAGCCATTGCAATCAGGCAAGGGAAGGTGATCAAGGGTATCCAAATAGGGTCAGAAGAGATCAAACTCTCACTCTTCGCTGATGACATGATCCTATACCTGGAAAATCCCAGGGACTCAACTTCAAAACTCTTAGATGTGATCAAGGAATACAGCAATGTCTCAGGTTACAAAATCAATACTTACAAGTCAGTAGC
>CAUYRH010073350.1:0-18329 GCA_963574655.1 Perodicticus potto
TTTTTTGAGACAGAGCCTCAAGCTGTCACCCTGGATAGAGTGCCGTGGCATCACAGCTCACAGCAACCTCCAATTTCTGGGCTCAAGCGAGTCTCCTGCCTCTGCCTCCCAAGTAGCTGGGACTACAGGAGCCTGCCACAACGCCTGGCCATTTTTTTTTTTTTGGTTGCAGCCGTCGTTGTTTGGTGGGCCTGGGCTGGATTCGAACCCGCCAGCTCAGGTGTATGTGGCTGGCGCCTTAGCCCGTTGAGCCACAGGCGCCGAGCCTTAATAGTGACCTTAAGACATGTTCATGCCCAACTAATGACCTTACTTTCTCTGAAAGTCTAGAATTCTGGAATTATTTTTAAAGTATCTCTCGTCAACTTTGACACAGGAACATAAGTTTTTGATAATGCTATCCACATTCTGATTTAAGCCGTGGCTATTCTGCTATTTTTTTTTTTCCTCCAAAACCCTTAGAAAGTAGCATTCCAAGTTAAACTAGACTGGGGTGATCAAGTGAATGTTTGACTTGAAATAATTTTTTGAAATAACTTATTCACCCTTCCAGTCCTTCAATAAAGTAAAGCAGAAGCAGAATAAGTTGCTTTTCAGAGTTCTTTGCTTGGCAGAGGTATTCCAGCACTTCCGACAAAAAATGGGTATTGAATATGTGTGGCAAATGCATACCACTCCATATTTCAGAGAAATTCTTTACTGAACATTTTTTGCTTGCGGTCACTGTGAAATTGTGCTCCTCAGATCAGTGTTGGGGCTAACCTAGTCTCCCAACCTAGTAGCAAATCGCCTTTTTAATTGGTTCATGTTTTAAATGAGATAAAGTGTCGGCACACTAAAACATAAATCAGAAACTAGCACTGCATAGTACTAATCCAGTTCTAGAAAAATAGAGCAAGGCTCGGCACCTGTAGCTCAAGCGGCTAAGGTGCCAGCCACATACACCAAAGCTGGCAGGTTCAAATCCAGCCCGGGCCTGCCAAACAATGCCAACTACAACTAAAAAATAGCTGGGTGTTATGGCGGGCGCCTGTAGTCCCAGCTACTTGGGAGGCTAAGGCAAGAGAACTGCTTAAGTCCAGGAGTTGGAGGTTGCTGTCAGCTGTGACGCCATGGCACTCTATCCAGGGCAATAGCTTGTGGCTCTGTCAAAAAAAAAAAAAAAAAAAAAAAAAACCTATTTTGGCTCAGCACCTGTGGCTCAAGCAGCTAAGGCGCCAGCCACGTACACCTGAGCTGGCGGGTTTGAATCCAGCCCGGGCCCGCCAAACAACAATGACGGCTGCAACCAAAAAATGGGCGGGCGTTGTGGCGGGTGCCTATAGTCCCAGCTACTTGGGAGATGGAGGCAGGAGACTCACTTGAGCCCAGGAGTTGGAGGTTACTGTGAGCTGTGATGCCATGGCACTCTATCCAGGGTGACAGCTTGAGGCTCTGTCTCAAAAAAAAAAAAAAAAAGAAAAATAGAGCAAGTAGACTTCATGTAAAATCCCAAAGGACTGGGGGCAGTGCCTGTGGCTTAAGGAGTAGGGCGCTGGCCCCATCTACCTGGGGTGGGAGGTTCAAACCTCGCTGTAGCCAAAATTGTAAAAAAACAAAAATCCCAAAGGACTACAGGGGATGGCCCTTCAAATCCTGAAGTGCAGCCTCTTGACCAAATTTATTTATTTATTCATTTATTTTTAGAGACAGAGTCTCACTCTGTCACCCTCAGTAGCGTGCTGTGGTGTCATAGCTCACAGCAACCTCCAGTTCTTGGGCTTAGGTGATTCTCTTGCCTCAGGCTCCTGAGTAGCTGGGACTACAGGCGCCTGCCACAATGCCTGGCTCTTTTTCTGTTGCAGTTTGGCTGGGGCTGGGCCACCACCCTCAGTATATGGGGCCGGCGCCCTACTTACTGAGCCACAGGCGCCGCCCTTATTTATTTTTTTGAGACAGAATCTCACTTTGTCATACTTGGTAGAGTGCTATAGGGTCGTACCTCACGGCCAACTCCAGCTTTTGGGCTCAAGCAATTCAATTGCCTCAGCTTCCCAAGCAGCTGGGACTACAGGCATCTGCCACAACACCCGGCTATTTTTGGAGGTGAGGTCTCGCTCTGTCTCAGGCTGGTCTTGAACCTGTGAGCTCAAGCAATCCACCCACCTCAGCCTCCCAGAGTGGTGGGATTATAGATATAAGCCACTGGGCCCAGCCCAAATTTACTCTGTGAAGTTTGGATCCAATCATGTGCTCAGTGGATGGTCATTACAATCCTGGGAGGTAGGCCCTGTTACTATCTCCTGTTACAGGTGAGAACAGGTAAGAACATCAAAAACAGATAGGGGTTATTGTCTGAGGTCTTTCTGCTAAGGCCTGGATTTCTTTGTTGTTGTTTTGTTTTGGGACAGAGTCTGTCACCTTGGGTAGAATGCCATCGTGTCATAGCTCATAGCAACCTCAAACTCTTGGGCTTAAGCAATCTTCTTGCCTTAGCCTCCTGAGTAGCTGGGACTACAGGTGCCTGCCACAATGCCCAGCTAGTTTTTCCATTTTTAGTAAGGATGGGTCTCACTAGTCCTGAGCTCAGATGATCTACCAGTCTTAGCCTCTCAAAGTGCTAAGATTATAGACCCAAACCACTGTACCCAGCCATAAGGTCTGGATTTGAACTCAGGTCTATTTAGCTTCAAAAGCTATCTTACTGTCATACCATACCAATTCTGGTAAAACAAGTGAAACATGTCAGCAAGACCTTGTTTCCTAGCTCCAAATTCCCTTTTCTGCCTTCACACCGTCTTCTATCAGGACTTGAGCCACATGGAGAACTCCCACTGTTTGCTGCTTGGTCTCTGTGCCTTGGTGGCTCTGTCCTCTCCACCACCACCTGCCCTCTGCCTTTTTCTGATAGTTCTACATGCATATCAAGACCCATGTGGAGGTGGCCTCTCCCACCCTGAAGACCTAGAAGTAATTGTTGGGACATTTCTGGGCTCCAGAACAAATCTGACTGGAGACAGAGGTGTCTGACCTGGGACTGCATTGAGTGTGCCCAAATCATTGAGTGTTCCCATTCAGCTCAGTGTCTCCCACCAGCTGACCACAGGCCTTTGCACAATGAACGTGCTAAGTAAGTTTTTGTTTAGAGCAAGAATACATTTTCACCTTGCACCTCCACCCCCTACCCCTACCTTCTTGTTTCTAGATCTACCCAACTTCCAAGTCAAAGACTATTAGCAGGACAGTGTTAATTAAACACATGGGGCTCTCCTGTAATAGATAAAGAGCAAGAGGGGAGAAGGTCTGTCCATCTGTTAGCCCAGAAACTGGTTGAGAGTCATTGCACAGCCAGTATGAGCATAGCAGTAGGTCAGCCTGCAGGTAACACCTGCAGTCTCTTCAGTCACACCTGTGTACACAGGCAGGCCACTGTCACCTTTGAACCTGAACACTTATACATCTGGATGGAGTGTCCCCTATTCATCTGGATGGATCCTGAATGAAGAAGGTTGAGCTGGGCGCAGGGGCTCACCTGTAATCCTGCCACTCACTCTGGGAGGCTGAGGCAGGTGGATTGCCTGAGCTCAGGAGTTTGAGACTAGCCTGAGCAAGAGTGAGACCTTGTCTCTACTACAAATAGAAAAACTAGCCAGGTGTTGTGTCTGGTTCCTGTAGTCTACTTGAGAGGCTAAGGCAAGAGAATTGCTTGAGGTCAAGAGTTGAGGTTGCTGTGAAATATGACGTCATGGCACTCAACCCCAGGGTGATTGAGTGAGACTTTGTCTCAAAAAAAAAAAAAAAAAAAAACTCCCCAGAACTGCCTAGGCTGTGACACTGTTGGAGTTGTTCTTTTCCCATCTGTGAAATAGGGGAACAACCAGGAAATTCTCTTGTGGCTCAGACACCTGCCACTCTGCAGCATTAATCTGAGTGCTTGCCGTGTTCAGGAAAGACACTGTGCCATTTCCCAGGTACACAGCCTTGGGGACAAAAAAGGTCTGTCCCTACCTGAAAGCCCTTCAGAGTGGTAGAGGAGAGCTGCCTGGACACGACTGATCTCCGCAGTGCTTGGGTAGTTGATAAAGACTGGCTCCTAGAGATCTAGATGGTGCATATCATTAGTGGGTCCTCCTCCACCTGCACAGGGCCTGCTTTGAGATCATGGTCACCATCCCTTGCCCCTTCATGTGGATAAAGTAAATCAAGGGAAGATCATTGGTTGGCCTTCAGGAGAATGATCTCAGTGGTGCAATTGGAAGTTCATCTAGTGAGAACATCATGTCATCATGTTGAGCACTGGCAAAGCTCAGCCACCTCTGGTTCTAGAGCTTCTAATTCTCAGGGTGGCAGCCAAAAATCCAAGCTGTTTCCCCTGGGGGTGGTATGCTAGCTGAAAGTCCAGGCTTTGTTGCTAGACCAACTTCCCAACTCCCACTCTGACACTTATGAGCTGTGGAAGCTGGAACAAACCCTGGAAGCTCTCTCAGCCTCAGGCTTCTCCTCTGTAAAATGGGAGGCATGACCCCTTCTCAGGACAGGGCGGGTTACCTGAGTTGGGTGCATAAAGGTGTATAGTACATTCTCCTCAGTCAAATGCAGTCATTTTTATAGGAGGCAAGTCCTTAGCAATTTAAGGGATTTTTACCATTAAGGCCACAGCCCACACAGAAACAGTTTGAAGGAAGTTATTCATCAAGGGACTAAGAGGACTTGATATCTGGAGCACTTTAGAAATAGAGGACTGGGCTCTGCTAGCTGCATAACAAAAGGTTCTAATCCCACCCTGGGGAATTTTTCAACAAAATGGTGCTTCTTTTTGGGATTGCAATTCTCTACTATTTCATTTGATTCTCAGATTAGAGCAATAGGGGCCACCTGACTGGGACAAAGAACTCAGCCTTGCTGATGAGGAAACTGAGGGTCAGAGAAACCCAGTGACTAACTCAGGGTCTCAGAGCTAGTCTATCACCCTGTCTTTCCCCACCAGCCTCTCATAGTCATGGGATGGGTGTGTGGCCCCGACCCCTCCTGATGCAGCCCTGCCTATCTCAACACTGGACTTTGCTCCTTCTAAAAGCAAGCCAGCCACTCCAACCCTGGTTGGTAAGGACCAACTGGGCTTCCACTGTGAAGAGTCTGGAAGCCAAGGGACCATGTGCTGGAGTGTCCTCTGGAAGATCTGTGCTTCCTTCCCAAGGTATAAAGGGCCACTTATCAGGCAGGACTTTGGTTGTAACGCCATGCCCTTCTTTTCCTCTCTCTGTACCACCCACTGCTGACTCTGCCCCAAACCTGTCTGAATGTGACATGTGTTCATAGATTCCCCCACTGAGGTTAAGACCTCCTGAGTAAATTTATCCTGGAAACTCCCCTATTTCTACCATACATAAGATTGTGGAAGGATGTCCATACAACATGGCTTGAAATTTTTTAAAAAGTCAAAAGAACCTAAATATTCATCAGTAGGGTATTAATTAAATAAACTAGAGCATAGTCCTATATTGAATAACCAACCAACTTTGAAGAGAATAAGGCAATCATACATGAACTGATATAGGGCAATCTCTAAGACCTATGGCTGAGAGACAAAGCAAGTTGGAGAACTCAAGTATAGTTGTTTTTTTGTTTTTTTTGGTTTTTTTTTTAGACAGTCTCAAGCTGTCACCCTAGGTAGAGTGCCGTGGCGTCAGCAACCTCCAGCTCTTTGGCTCAAGCAATCCTCTTGCCTCTGTCTTTCTATTTTAAGTAGAGACAGGAGTCTCACTTTTTGCTCAGGCTGGTCTCAAACTCATGAGCTTAAGCAATCCACCCACCTTGGCCTCCCAGAGTGCTAGGATTACAGGTGTGAGCTACCGTGCCCCACCAACTCAGATGTAGTTTGAGTGTGCATCTTGTATGTTGTGTGTGTGTGTGTATACGTAGTCACATGTACATGACATAGGGGCTCATAAATACAAAAGAGTTAATACAGTAGGACCTCCATAGCTGACCACGTCTCTTCATTGACCACCTCCTTAAGCTGACCTGATTTTCATAGACTGGACGTGCACCACATGTACGGATCTGTACATTAGGCCTAGTTCCTTCTGTTGGCCACGTCCATAAACTGACCAGTTTATTCAGTCCCTTGGGTGGTCAGCTAACAGAGGTTGTACTAGGTATTAGAATACCCAGTAAAGTGTTGTATCATGTTTTGAGAAATAAGTATAAAAGCAAGAGGAAAGGTCCAGAACTAATAGCAGTGGTCACCTCTGGGGCAGGGGTGAGCTGAGATTAGGGCTGATAATTATAGGAAACCTGATCCTCACGGCTAATGTTTTTCCTTTGTAGAAAAAACACCACATTCACATTTTACTTGTAAAATTAAAACCTAAAGTATCTCCAAAATATGAAACCCCCTCTCAGAGCCTGTGTACGGTAGCTCACGCTTGTAATCCTAGCACTCTGGGAGGCCAAGGCAGGTGTATCGCCTGAGTTTAAGAGTTTGAGACCAGTCTGAGCAAAAGTAAGACACTGTCTCTATTAAAAATAGGAAAACTAGTCAGGCATTGTGGTGGGCACCTGTAGTCCCAGTTACTCAAGAGAGGCTGAGGCAGGAGGATCACTCTAACCCAAGTGTTTGAGGTTGCTATGAGCTCTGAGACCATGGCATTCTACTCAAGGTGACAAAGTAAAACTCTGTCTCAAAAAGAAAAGAAACTCCTCTCCTCTACACAGGCAGTGCTGGAGGAAAACAGCACCAGGGTCAGATAAATAACTTGTGATAAGGGACCCTCCAGCCCAGTCCTCATTTCCTCAACTAACACCTCATTATGGGCAAACAGCATCTATGGAAATGAGGCCTTCTTGCTAATGACTTGCTCCCTTGGGTTCCTGGGCAGCAGCTGGGAGTGTTGGGAGAAGGGGAGTGTCCTGAGTGGACAGATTATAAGTTAAAAGTCCTAAGGCTGGATTCAAGTTCCAATCTTGTCCCTAGGATGGCTAAGTGACTTCTCATTTCTGCAGTGGGGATCCCTATCTTTGCCTTGTGTAATTCTCAATGCTTGAGAAATCAGTAGGGTGTGGAGCATAATTACAACTATAATCATCTTGGTCTCTTGGCACCGAACAATGCCTGACATATTGTTGGTGTTGGGTGGATGTTCATGACACTGAACTGCAAATAGTTTATAAGGAGTTAAAATAATAACAAAGGCTCGGCGCCTGTGGCTCAAGAGGCTAAGGCGCTAGCCATATACACCTGAGCTGGTGGGTTCAAATCTAGCCCGGGCCTGCCAAACAACAATGACGGCTGCAACCAAAAAATAGCCAGGCGTTGTGGTGGGCGCCTGTAGTCCCAGATATTTGGGAGGTGGAGGCAGTAGAATCACTTGAGACCAGGAGTTGGAGGTTGCTGTGCGCCACAGCACTCTACCCAGGGCGAAAGCTTAAAGCTCTGTCTCAAAAAAAAAAAAAAATAATAATAATAATAATAAAGGCAATTGCTATTTTAAAATACAAAAGTAATATTTTGCTCTGTCAGATTCATAGCACAGTGCATTCACTCAGCAGATATTTATCACTTTCTTTTTTCTTTTTTTTTTTTTTTTGGTAGAGACAGAGTCTCACTTTATCGCCTTTGATAGAGTGCATGGCATCATACCTCACAGCAACCTCCAACTCTTGGGCTTAGGCGATTCTCTTGCCTCAGCCTCCCGAGTAGCTGGAACTACAGGCGCCTGGCTAATCACTTTCTTTCTGTGTGCTGTGCTGGAAGAAAATGGTCAATGTGAAAAAGTCCTTGCCCTTCTGAAATTTACATACAAGAGATTTCCAACAATGCAAAACTATTACTAAGAAGGAAATAAAACAGATCTTAGCTGATTGGTGAAGCAGACAGGGACAAGAAATTATTGTCACAGTTCAAAGTGTTGCCATGGACAGGGCTCAAATGTCTGAGTCATTGGGAGCCACATAGGCTCATAACTTAAGTATAGATACCAAGTTTCATTTGTACATTTATACACACATTATATTTGGCTAGATGTTTTTCTAATAAGTCTGCTCGATCTTTATCTGACATTTTTGGGGAATATAACTTTGATGTGATGAAATTTTAGACCAACAAATCACCTGAAGCTCAAATTTTGGTTTCACTGATTCATAGCTGTATAATTTGGGGGACCAGGGCAGGTTATCAAGGTCTCTGGGCTTCCGAGTTCATGACTGTCAGATTGCTTGTTAGGACTGTCCTTGGGGTGTATTCCTACGTTACCCAGCACAACAATGGAAGCCATTCTGGACTGGACAGGAAGGGCAGGCTGGCCAGTAGATAGTTGACTTGTGAGGCATGCCCAGTGTTCTGAGTCAGCATTTTCCAAGGCCCTGAGTACTTCCTTGTATGCATACTCAGAAAATTAGATTCAGAAAATTAACCTAAATCCTCTTCAAAGAAAAAGGTGGGAAAGATAAAGGGGACCTTGAAAGTATTTAGTTATCGTTAATGTATTTTAAAACCTGTCCAACTTGTATTATTATCCTATTTACATGTGAAAAATGAGCCCCTGGAAGACTAAGCAATGGCTCTGCATGTCGGGAAGTAGCAGAGGCAGTATGCACACCCAAATCTGCCTGACTCCAAAGCCTGGATTCTTATTTTTTTTTTTTTTTTTTTTTTTGCAGTTTTGGCTGGGGCTGGGTTTGAACCTGTCACCTCTGGTATATGGGGCTGGAACCCTACTCCTTTGAGCCACAGGTGCCCCCGAAGCCTAGATTCTTTTCACACAACAAATAGCTGGGCCAGGGGTGGAAATTTCCAGCAACAGCTTTTCAAACAGCAAAACTCTTGCTCGGGCAACTTTTGTAACCTCCCAAACCTCAAATTTTGCTCTGTACAGTGGGGCTAAAAAGGGTCCACATAGGTTGTTGTAAAGACCAAACGAGCTAATTGTAAATCACTTAGCAAGCACAATGGCTTAGAAGTTACACTACATGGACCCAATTCACAAGTCAGACGCTTTAATGTTAGAGAAAAACAATTTAGGTTGCTTGCTTTTTTCTTTATGTGTGCACAAATATGATCTATGGTAAAAATTACTCTATGGCTACGTACACTTGAAGATCTCCCTCCTTAAGAATGAAGGTGCTAAGTGGCAATGTATGTGTACACACCTGATGTGAGAGCTAGGCTGGTGCTTAGCAAGGGCTAAAGCAGAGGTTATGTGACTTGCAAGAGTGATATGACACGCAGCAGCAGAATGTCTGCTGCCCAGCAGCCCCTGCCTTCCACCAGGGGTGTCCAACCTACAGCCTGTGGGCCCCACGCGGATTATTTGAGAACTGTTTTGCTTATCTATGGTTTTGGACTTTTTTTTGCTCATTGCCTTTCGTTAGTGTTTGGGTATAATGTGTCGCCCATGACAATTCTTCTTCCAATGTATGGCAGGGGGAAAAAAAAAGATTGGACACCCTCTGTAAGACCTAGGCTATTCTTGGCTCGGTGCCTGTGGCTCAACAGGCTAAGGCACCAGCCACATACACCTGAGCTGGCGGGTTCGAATCCAGCCTGGGCCCGCCAAACAACAATGACGGCTGCAAGCAAAAAATAGCCTGGCGTTGTGGCGGGCGCCTGTATTTCCAGCTACTTGGGAGGCGGAGGCAAGAGGCTCGCTTGAGCCCAGGAATTGGAGGTTGCTGTGAGCTGTAATGCCACAGCACTCTATCCAGGGTGACAGCTTGAGGCTGTCTCAAAAAAAAAAAAGATGACTTAGGCTATTCTTATTTCTAGCAGAGCTGCAAGATTGGTTGAGATAGGAGATAAGACAGCACTTTGTAAACTGCCACAGGGTACATGATATTTGCGAGTCACAGTAGCCACCCGTCCCCTTTGCAACCCTTGGAACATAGTGGAATCTTTTGGAGAAATAGGATGGACCACATGCATGGGATGTGGCCAAATCCCATGAGCTCTTTCTCCAGAAGAGGGCTGTGGCAGCACAGGGGTGCCCAGCTGGGCCTGAGAGTCTGTGGTACAGGCAGTTAACCAGGCCACTGCACAGAGCTGGAAATCAGGTCTCAGCAAGGCCACTTCTAGTATTAGAAGAGTATGCTGGGAATTAGAGCAGCACCCTTTGTGCCTTGGGATACAGGACACCCTCTGTGAGCTGCAGGCCGGCTCTCTGAGAAGCTGCTGGCCTTTGGGGCTGGGGTAATGGTGGGAGCAGAGGTGCACAGTGGGGGCAGGAAATGGGGTGTGGGCAGGGTTGTTACCCAGGGGAAGTTGTCTGATGCCTCTCCCATACCCACTGGGTGAGTGCTGTGCCTTTCCTGCATTTCCTTGGAAAGGGTCCTGCTGGGGGCTCCCCTAACCCTTGTTGAGCCACTTGGCTCTCTGACCCTGGGACATACTTTGCAACATATTAACACTTTGTATAAGGAACAAGCATCCTGGAACACCTTGCACAATGTTCTGTTGGCTAAAATAAATACCTTCCGCTGTGAGGTGACTCCCTCCTCAGGGTCTAGCAGCCTCTGACTCCATCTGGTGCTGACCACTAGCCTGGGTAGCCATTTGCATTTTTTCCCCTTCATAGGCTTCTGTGGCCTAGAGTGTGGAAAACTCTGCTTCCTGTTCTGATCCCAGCTCTGCCTCTTTTAGCAGCAGGATTGTGGCTCACTGAGCTCATCTTTTACGTGGAACAACAGCATAGCTGCCAAGGCACAGTTACAGCTGATAGTGGGGTTGGTGTGTGTCTTACACATAGGGCTGCTTTAGGGTTAGGGTTACAGGTAGTAGGGCTCAGGGGTTAGGCTTAGGTTTAGCTTGAGGTCCGAGTTAGAGGTTAGAGTTAGGGATCACCAGGGAGCTTAAAGAGTATTAGAATTAGTTTGGATTGACTTTAAGGACTGTGCATCTCCCAGGATTGTTTTGGAGTGAAGAGTCACCTCAGAATAAGTGTTTGGCCTGTACTGTATTTGATTAATTCTGAGATGCATTTATTTATTGTTTGCATTCCAGCATCTCTAATGTTGGAGTTTGACATACACTATAATAAAAGTGCTAGCATGTTTACCTAGGGTTGTATACATAAAATAATGGTGCATTTTACAGTGAAAGGCATTTCTCATTGAAATACATGACATGAGGCTCAGCGCCTGTGGCTCAATGGGCTAAGACGCCAGTCACGTACACCTGAGCTGGCGGGTTCAAATCCAGCCCGGGCCCACCAAACAACAATGATGGCTGCAACCAAAAAATGGCCAGGTGTTGTGGTGGGTGCCTGTAGTCCCAGCTACTTGGGAGGCGGAGGCAAGCGACTCACTTGGGCCCAGGAATTGGAGGTTGCTGTGAGCTGTGATGCCACAGCTCTCTATCCAGGGTGACAGCTTGAGGCTGTGTCTCAAAAAAAAAAAAAAAGAAAAAAGAAATACATGACATGATTGCTATTCCTGAGCTACCTGTCCTACTGGGCACACAGTGTGTACCATCAGGTTGCTTGGCGAATCACCATGCCCCCTTTCTCTAGGCTCTGGAGATTTCCATTATGTCTTTCGCATGTGTCACATGGCATTTTCTGCTCACTAAATCAATATTGTTCTATCCAGCGTTTATGACATCCTCCAGGAAAGGAGCTGGTCTTTCTCTTACCTCCATCCCCACCCAGCTCTGGCCCCCACGCACATCACCCGGTGAGTTGATATGAACCATGATGTTAGTAAAAGCCATTGTTAGTTAGTAAAAGTGCCATTGTTGGCTCAGCGCCTGTGGCTCAATGGACTAAGGCGCCAGCCACGTACACCTGAGCTGGCGGGTTCGAATCCAGCCCGGGCCGCAAAACAATAACGGCTGCAACCAAAAAATGGCCTGGTGTTTTGGTGGGTGCCTGTAGTCCCAGCTACTTGGGAGGCGGAGTCAAGAGACTCGCCCAGGAATTGGAGGTTGCTGTGAGCTGTGATGCCACAGCACTCTATCCAGGGTGACAGCTTGAGGCTCTGTCTAAAAAAAAAAGAAAAAAAGTGCCATTGTTTATTGGGCACTTACAATGAACAAGGTATTTGCCAAAGGCGTATTTTTCCTCATTTATTTCTCACAATGGCCCTCAGAGGTAGGAATTATTATTATATTATTACCCTAATTTATAGGTAAGGAAACTGAGGCACAGAAAGCATAAGGGATTTATACCAGGTCATTTTACATCATTTAAGGCAATTAAAAAATAGCTTCATTGAGATATATGAAATTGACTCCCCCAATGCAATAGTAGTAAGAGTTGTAGCCTTTAGAAGGAAATCAGGTCATGAGGGTGTAGGGCCCTCATTAGCCCTTATAAAAGTTCCTTCTGTCCCTTCTGCCATGTGAGGATTCAGTATGTTTCAGCCTTCATGAGACACAAAATCTGTTGATAACTTGATCTTGGACTTCCCAACCTCCAGAAGTCTGAAAAGTAAGCTTCTATTATTTATAAATTATGTAGTCTAAGGTATTTTATTATAGTAGCCTGAACAAACTAAGAGAACTATCTCGTTTTAAAACATTTTCATCATCTCAAAAAGAAACCCTGAACCTGTTGACAATCACTCCCCATTCCCTCCTCCCCCCAGCTCCTGGCAAATACTGATCTATTTCCTGTTTCTAAGGATTTGCCTATTCTAGACATTACATATAAATGGGATCATATGCTATGTGACCTTCCTTCTTTTACTGAGCATAATGTTTTCAAGGTTCATCCATTGTGTAGCATATATCAGTACTTTATTCTTCTTTATGGCATAACATTCCATTGTGGATTTTGTTTACCCATTTGTCAGTTAATGAACAATTGGATTGTTTCTGTCTTGTGGCTATTAAAAAATGCTGGCTGGGCCCAATGGCTCACGCCTGTAATCCTAGCACTCTGGGAGGCCAAGGTGGGTGGATTGCTTGAGTCATGAGTGAGAGACCAGCCTGAGCAAAAGCGAGACCCCGTCTCTACTAAAAATAGAAAAACTAAGGCAAGAAGATCGCTTGAACCCAAGAGATGGATGGAGGTGATTGCTGTAAGCTAATATGCCACAGCACAGCACTCTACCAAAAAAAAAAAAAAAGAAAAGAAAAGAAAGAAGGAAAGGAAAACAATTGCTGCCATTAACAATCATGAGTAGGTTTTCTTGTGGATATGAGTTTTCATTCTGTTGGGTATATACTTAGGGGTGGGATTGATGGGTCTCATGATCACTCTACATTTATATATATATATATATATATTTTTTTTTTTTTTTTTTTTTTTTCTTGGTTGGGGCTGGGTATGAACCTGCCACCTCCGGCATATGGGGCTGGTGCCCTACTCCGTTGAGCCACAGGCGCCACCCATGATCACTCTACATTTAACCATTTAAGGAACTGCCAGATTGTTTGTAAAGCAGATATATCACTTTATATTCCCACCAGAAATACACAAGAGTTCTAATTTTTCCACATCCTTGCCAGCACTTGTCACTATCTTTCTTTCTTTCTTTTTTTTTTTTTTTGGAGACAAGAGTCTCACTTTGTTGCCCTTGATAGAGGGCTGTGCTCAAACTCTTGGGTTCAAGCTATTCTCCTGCTTCAGCCTCCCAAGTAGCTGGGACTATAGCACCTGCCACAGTGGCCAGCTGTTTTTACAGATGGGGTCTTGCTCTTGCTAAGACTGGTCTCAAACCCGCAAGCTCAGATAATCCACCCACCTTGGTCTCCCAGACTGCTAGGATTATAGGTGTGAGCCACCTTGCCTGGTCCATTATCTTTCTTTTTAATTTTAGTTATCTTAGTGGTGTGAAGTGGTATCTTATTGCTGTTTTGATTTGCATATTTCTTTTTTTTGCAGTTTTTGGCCGGGGGCTGGGTTTGAACCCACCACCTCCGGTATATGGGGTGGTGCCCTATTCCTTTGAGCCACAGGCACCACCCTTGATTTACATATTTCTTTTTTTTTTTTTTTTGAGACAGAGCCTCAAGCTGTCACCCTGGATAGAGTGCCGTGGCATCACAGCTCACAGCAACCTCCAATTCCTGGGCTTAAGCGAGTCTCTTGCCTCTGCCTCCCAAGTAGCTGGGACTACAGGCGCCCACCACAACGCCTGGCCATTTTTTTTTTTTTTTTTTTTGGTTGCAGCTGTCATTGTTGTTTGGCGGGCCTGGGCTGGATTCGAACCTGCCAGCTCAGGTGTACGTGGCTGGCGCCTTAGCCCGTTGAGCCACAGGTGCCGAGCCGATTTACATATTTCTAATGACTAATGATGGTGGGCATCTTTTCATGTCCTTATTGGCCAATTATATGTCTTCTTTGAAGAAATATCTGTTCATATTCTTTGTCCACTTTTTAATTGGCTTGTTTTAGTTGTTGAGTTGTAAGAATTCTTTATATACCTAGATGCAAGTCCCTTACGAGGTAAGTGATTTGTAAACATTTTCTCTCATTGTATGGGTTCTTCTCATGCTCTTGACTTTGTTGAAGCACAAAATTTTTTCTTTTATTTTAGTTTTTTAGTGACAGGGTCTAGCTTTATTGCCCAGCCTCAAATTCTTGGGCTCGAGTGATCTTCCTGCCTCATTCTCTGCAACTACAGATTCGTGCCATCATGCCTAATTTTTTAAATTTTGTAGATAATGGGATTTGTCTGTGTTGCCCGGGCTGTTCTTGTTGTTTGTCTCCAAAAAAAAAAAAATTCCTTACCATGTTCTAAGAATGATATAATAAGTTATTTTTTTTCCTTCTGAGCATCATAAATTCATGGATTTAGTAATTACTACTCTTTTTTTTTTTCTTTTGAGAGTCTCATTATGTTGCCCTAGGTAGAGTGCCGTAGCGTCATAGCTCACAGCAACCTCCAACTCTTGGGCTTAAGCAACTCTCTTGCCTTAGCCCCCCAAGTAGCTGGGGCTATAGGTGCCCACCACAACCTCTGGCTATTTTTTGGTTGCAGTTGTCATTGTTTAGCTGGCCCCACCCAGGTTTGAATCCCCCAGCCCGGGTGTATGTGGCTGGCACCCTACTGGCTAAGCTACGGGCACTGCCCCAGATTCCCTTTTTATAAAAACACCAGTCCCATTGGATTAGGACATACCCTAATAACCTCATTCTAACTTCACTATAGCTGTAAAGATGCTTTCTTTCTTTCTTTTTTTTTTTTTTGAGGCAGAGTCTCACTATGTTGCCCTGGGTAAAGTACCATGGCATCACAGCTCATAGCAACCACAAACTCCTGGGCTTAAGCAATTCTCTTGCCTCAGCCTCCCAGTAGCTGGGACTACAGGTGCCCACCACAACACCCGGCTAGTTTTTGGTTGCAGTTGGCCCCGGCTGGGTTCGAACCCACCAGCCTTGGTGTATGTGGCTGGTGCCGTAACCACTGTGCTACGGGCACCGAGCGAGTCCTAAGATGCCTTCTTAAAATAAAATCATATTCTGAGGTCCTAGGTGTTAGGTCTTCAACATATGAATTTGGGGTACTGGAAGACACAGTTCACCCCCAAACAGTGGGCTGGGCAAACCTCGGGGTCTATCTAGCAGGGTGCTTCAGACAGTAGGCTCTCTCCCGGTCCCTCACTGGACGTTTTGCCACTCCTTTCTGATGATGTGCGTGTGGTGTGGATGACACATGTGCTCGTTGTGGGTGTGGTGTGTATGTGTGTGTGTCTCCTCCATGCTGTGTCTACTTCATCTCCTCTATTTTTTTTTTGTTTGTTTGTTTTTGCTTTGTCATCCTGGCTAGAGTACAGTGACATCATTTTAGCTCTCAGCAGCCTCAAAGTCCTGGGCTCAAGCGATCTTCCTGCCTCAGGCTCCTAAGTAGTTGGGACTATAGGTGCCTGCCACTACATCTGGCTAATTTTTTTTTTTTTTTTAAGAGACAGAGTCTCGGCTCGGCTCCTGTGGCTCAACGGCCTAAGGTGCCAGCCACGTACACCTGAGCTGGTGGGTTCGAATCCAGCCCGGGCCCGCCAAACAATAATAACGGCTGCAACCAAAAAATGGCCAGGCGTTGTGGCGGGCGCCTTTAGTCCCAGCTACTTGGGAGGTGGAGGCAAGAGACTCACTTGAGCCCAGCAATTGGAGTGCTGTGAGCTGTGATGCCACAGCACTCTATCCAGGGTGACAGCTTAAGGCTCTGTCTCAAAAAAAAAAAAAAAGAGACAGAGTCTCACTTTGTTGCCCTTGGTAGAGTGCCGTGGCATCACAGCTCACAACAACCTCCAGCTCTTGGGCTTAGGCTATTCTCTTGCCTCAGCCTCCCGAGTAGCTGGGACTACAGGCACCCGCCACAACGCCCGGCTATTTTTTGTTGTTGTTGTTGCAGTTTGGCTGGGCCGGGTTTGCCACCCTTGTTATACGGGGCGGGCTGGTGCCCTACTCACTGAGCCACAGGCACTGCCCATACATCTGGCTAATCTTTCTGTTCTTTTGTAGAGAGGTGTCTTGCTTAGACTGCCATCTCCTCTATCTAATCATAAGCTGCTCCGTAGCAGGCACCACATTTGCTTATCTTACTGTACCCTCCTCCCAAACCTTGCTTTGCATATTAAAAGTTCTTAGTACAAATAGAGTGACATTTTCCAGGCCTTTATCTCTAGGGAACTCAACCCCTCACTTGTATTCCTCCCTCTTTCTTTTATGCCTTTACAAATAATTTGCAACCATTCTAATAAAAATTGGCTTAGGGCAAGAATCTCTAATACTAAAACCTCTGGGTGTGGCTTAGCGCCGGTAGCTCAAACGGCTAGGGCGCCAGCCACATACACCAGAACTGGCCGGGTTCGAATTTAGCCCCGGCCTGCCAAACAACAATGGCAACTACAACTAAAAATAGCTGGGCGTTGTGCGGGCATCTGTAGTCCTAGCTACTTGGGAGGCTAAGGCAAGAGAATTGCTTAAGCCTGAGAGTTTGAGGTTGCTCTGAGCTGTGACACGCGGCACTCTACCCAGGGTGGCAACTTGTCTCAAAAAAAAAAAACAAAAAAACCCCAATCAATCAATCAATCAATAAAACCTCTGGATGAAAATTTTGTAGAAATAGGATATTTAGGCTCGGCGCCTGTGGCTCAAGTGGCTAATGTGCCAGCCACGTACACCTGAGCTGGCGGGTTCAAATCCAGCCCGGGCCGCCAAACAATGACGGCTGCAACCAAAAAACGGCCGGGCGTTGTGGCGGGCGCCTATAGTCCCAGCTACTTGGGAGGCGAAGGCAGGAAACTCGCTTGAGCCCAGGAATTGGAGGTTGCTGTGAGCTGGGATGACAGCTTGAGGCTCTGTCTCAAAAAAAAGGAATAGGATATTTATACAGATGCAGGCTTAGCATGTGTAGCTCAGAGGCTAGGGCGCCAGCCACATACACCGGAGCTGGTGGGTTTGAATCCAGCCCGGGCCAGCCAAACAATGACAACTACAACCAAAAAAAATAAATAGCCAGGCATTGTGGCGGGTACCTGTAGTTCCAGCTACTTGGGAGGCTGAGGCAAGAGAATCACTTGAGCCCAAGAATTTGAGGTTGTTGTGAGGTGTGACGCCATGGCACTCTACCCAGGGCAACATAGTGAGACTGTTTCAAAAAAAAAGAGCGACGCCTCTGGCTCAGTGAGTAGCGCACCCGCCCCATATACTGAAGGTGGCGGGTTCAAACCCGGCCTCGGCGAACTGCAAAAACAGAAAAATAGCCAGGAGTTGTGGTGAGCGCCTGTAGTCCCAGCTACTCAGGAGGCTGAGGCAAGAGAATCGCCTAAGCCCAGGAGGTGGAGGTTGCTGTGAGCTGTGTGACGCCACGGCACTCCACCAAGGGCAATAAAGTGAGACTCTGTCTCTATTAAAAAAAAAAAAATTATACAGATGCAGAGCTTCGTGCTGTGGATTATTTATCAACTGCAAAAGATCATAGGTTTCTTAATAATTCAAAGGGAGAAAATCTGGCAATCACTATCTCAATCAGATGGAACCCCTGACATGGTAACCACCCCCCACCATGGATGTAGTGGGAGGTCCCAGCATCATTTATGTCGAATATTTGCAAAGCCTTTAAACCTGAATCTAATAATAGAGAGGCAGTCAGCCACATCCAGATGGTGAGGTACCCTATAAAATAGGTGTTCAGTAATCTTTAAAAATGCAGTATCATCGGCTCGGCGTCTGTGGCTCAACTGGCTAAGGCGCCAGCCACGTACACCTGAGCTGGTGGGTTCAAATCCAGCCCGGGCCCGCCAAACAACAATGACGGCTGTAACCAAAAAAAAAAAAAAAAAATGGCCTGGCGTTGTGGCAGGTGCCTGTAGTCCCAGCTACTTGGGAGGCAGAGGCAAGAGACTCGCTTGAGCCCAGGAATTGGAGGTTGCTGTGAGCTGCGAAGCCATAGCACTCTATCCAGGG
>CAUYRH010073359.1:0-16642 GCA_963574655.1 Perodicticus potto
TGACTTTATATACAATCTGAAATATTTTCATTGAACTATTTAACATAGCCTGCATGGCCTTTTAATCACTATATGAAGACATTTATATTCTACCTTTAGTAATTTTCACTTGTACCCTTGTAAGATGCACCGTAAGTGTGATCCCACTAATCACCCTCCTTTATTTGTTTTTAATGCTAAAACCTTAACATTAAAAAAAAGGAATATCTTCCTTCACTTCCTACTATTGAAATTCAATGGCATTGAAACGTAAATGAGTAGTGGGGGAGGAAGTAAGTGTCCCTTACCTTGTTACATTAGCCAAGTGGCAAGTAATTGGAACTTTGATATTACAAAAGGTAAAACAATTATTCTATATTGTTGCTTTTCTATACAAACATTCAATCATGAAATATTTGAGGTCAAGAGTAAAATGCTGTATTGAATCACCATGGAGAGCTATTTTTGAAAATCTATTTTAGGCCCACATCAGTGAATCATTATTATTATTATTATGAGTAGTGTTTTCACCAAATGGATATTCAGAGACTACATCTAAGGCTTGTCAAGGCAGTAGGAATAAATATTTGAAAATAAAAGTTGAATGGGTCCTCTGGAGGTATTGAATAGAAACTTCTTCTTTGGTTTATGAGGAAAATTCATACCAGAGAATTTATTTTTCCAAGGTGACCCCAAGGTCACAGAAGACCTCGGCTGACTATGCTCCTTACATTATCTCATGCTGGTTCTGTTGCTCTACTATCATCCCTTGGCCCTAACACAGATCTAAATAGAGTTCTAAAAGGGTTTGGGCAATAGTTACAGGTGGCCTAACCCATCACAACCTTTTCTCTTTCTAATTACTCTCCAATTTTTAATTCCTTGGTTTTTAGTCAGAGTCCAACAAAATTTTGGTAATGTCTCTTTCCTTTGTCTGAGGCCCTTTTTACGTGCAGAAGTGGTAAAACCTAAATTGACAGTGACCAAGAAAAGATCCTGCATAAATGGTCAGCTTCTTGACCTCTCTGAATCAGCTGAAAGGACTAGATAAAACATTTCCACTGATGCTTCAAATAGAATAGGATGCCAGACCTTTGAGAAAGGCAGAGCGTATATGGATGATACTTTATGGCTGCTTACCTTTGCCCCAGGATTCTAGAGTTTGCAGAATGAAATATGATAGAGAAAAAGAGAGAGAGAGAGGGAAAAAAAAAAAAAAGATTGAGATGAACCAAGGAAGGAATGTGTTAGTATTATTCTAAATGTAAAGCTGCAAATCAACCTTCTCAAGACCAATGCTGTTTGAATTGATATTCACTGAAAGTGGCTCAAGAGTTTCAGATATTTTACAACCACAAGGTTGCTAAGCATCCCTCTAATGTACACAGAGGGAGACTAAAGACTTTTAACACAGGCCAACACTATTCAAATAGAAGAATCTCAAATAATCCTGAAAGCAACGTGACCTGAATGCTTGAAAACCCTAACAGAAATGGGTTCTACCTTTGTTGGTTTAAAAATGAAAATGTTATATAACACACTTTCCAAGTTCAAAAATAATTTCACTGAATTTTCCTTTCATCCAGTTCATTAAAAAGTTTTATTTCGTATTTATCAGATTTTGTATACACATTCAATTGTCTAGTTTAAATAATAAATTAATTAAATTAGACAATTGAATGTGTATAACTTACATAAATTAGGGATTTGATAAACAGTTAGATGTCAAAATTTTAAATCATGTTCTGTTTATTCTTACGTCAAAATATAATGTATTGCTTTATAATTTTTAAATTGAAATTTTATTTATTGTACTATATTCAGTGCCACACAACAAAGTATTTCATTAGCAAGATGTAAATGAAGTAAATTTATTTGATTAAGTATAGAAAAACACAGCTTTTTGTTTGCTTTTGAAAAAAATATTTCATTCAGTTATTGACCACCATGTTTGTGTCAGAATGTGTATATATTTAAAATGAAGGCACGTTTTAAGTTATTATGTTTATCTTCAATTTCAAAATGGAATAATTCAAACATAAGGGTTATCACTTTTTATTTTAAAGCAAATGCCAGTCATGATCCCCAGTTATGTTGAGCTTCTATTGAACAATATACAAGACACAATATATATAATATACAAAAATAGAGATGGAGAGGGCAGGGAGTCCATCCAAACAAGTCTTAGAGCTCACCAATACTTCTATCATTCCACTGAAGCACTAGAAGAAAATCATCAATTACCATAAATTTGCCAAATCTAACTCACTTTATTAGTGACTAAAAATAATTTTAATCAATTTTCCTAACAGTTGATTTCTCCTTCCTAGAAACTCTCTTACTTTGGGTTTAGTGACACTAATTTCATGGCTTTTCTTCTGTCTTTCTTGGGCCACTATTTCACATTTTTTTCTCCTCCTCTATCTGAAATGTAAAGTCTTTCAGGACTTGTTTTTATAACCAGTTCTTAATGTAAATTTCATCCCAGGTTAACTTTCAGTCTTCAGTGTCATTTAACATGGAAAGATGGTCCCCCCATCCCATCCCCAAGCATTTTCTTTTCATCCTTACTCCTGGAGGAGAGTCTAGTAAAACACAGAAGAAGAGACAAGAGACTTTATTATACCCATAATGTATCAGGGCCATTCAAGTAAATCTCATGAGTAAATCTTAACTCATTCTCTACACTGAAGAAATTTAAAAACCTCAATGTCATGGTTCAGAGCAAATCTTAACTCACTTTCCAGCCTGAAGAAGTTTAAAAACCTAAATGTCATGTTTTAGAGCATATTGTATCATAATATTACTGAGAATTAGCATTCTTATGACTTTGAGGACCATTAACAACTAGACCCTGGAGAAGAGACCAGTGGTTAGGTGGAAGTGAGTGGAAGGGAACAAATGGAAGGAGACCATATATGCTTGTGAATAGTAAATAGGAAGACTGTTTTCTTTATTTGCTGATTTTTGGGTAATTGATCTACATGTGTGTGGTCCCAGATGCTGAAGTCATAATTAACAGGTTACATCAATGCCTAGGACTCCTAGTTTTCATCTCTAGCCTAGATTTTCCTTAGAGATTTGGAACCTTGAACAAAGCTATTACTTTATTTAGCCATGTCATCTCCAGCTAAGTATTTATGGAAGAGAACTTGTGTACTTCCTCTTGCTCTTCTACTGCTGTTCTTTGTGACATTCCCACTCAGGAAGAAACCTGAAAGTTAACCTTAACAACTTAATGTTCCTCATCCTCCATATCGACCTCATGGATTCTCCACCATCCCTGCTATAAGTTATCCTACTCTTAGCCACCCAGGTCTCTTGCCTGGATCATTATCAATACCTATAGGTTGTTTGTTATTATTTTATTTTATTTTTTATTAGAGTTCACCATGTATGCATTAATTCTGTATGGATTAATTAGTCAGATAGTTCTACAAGGTTTGTATAAATGTTGTCCCCCTCCCCACCTCCTGCTCCCCACCACACACACACACACACCTGTGATACATCAACATTCTTCTCCTCGTTACCTGGTTCCCAGTTAACCATTTTCAATTTTATCAACTAATCCTTTTGGCATCCTTCTCCATAGATTTACAATATAAATATATATTGCTACTTCCTGATTCAGAATGGAGCATTAATTTCCTGCACACTTTGTACTTCCAAATTTCTAATGGTCTTGATCATTTTTTAAACTTGCTTTTGTTTCTACTTATCACAAACTCTTTTCCTGTTGTGTTAATCTACTTCTTAGCTTTCTAATGTATCATATTCTGCTTCTTGGAGAATCTTGCACATAGCCGAATGACTTGTTCCAGGATGGATGACAGCTATGTCTGGTTTACTTTTCCTTTCTAAGCCCTCCTGAGCATTATTTTCACTTTTCTCCTGTATCTGATGTTTTCTGTATCCATGACTTTCCGTTTATAAAAAACTTCATAGCTCATTCTATTGTTTTAGTAAAATACATCCTAAAGCAACCTCTTGAGGAATTGTGACTAGGAAGTGCATTTTTGTACCTTGCATTTCTCAAAATATTTTGTTCTTCCCTAGAAATTTATTGGCAGTATCTGACTATAGTAGTCTAGCTTGAAAGTAGCTATTTTTCAGAATTGGAAGGCATTCCATTGTCTTCCAAGCTTCCAGGATTCTTGAGAACTCTGTACCTATTTTGATTCCAGATTATTTATTTACATATTTTTTCACTCTTGTTTTTTCTTTCTTTGCTTAGGTTTTTTCTTTGTTTTCTATTTCTCTCTGGTAATTTATTGGTTATTAATTTTGTCCTTCCAAAATTTCATGATGAGGTGTTTTGGGGGCACAAGGTGAACCTTTGAAATCTATAAATTTATTATTCTGTCTTTGGGAATTCCCTTAATTCCTTCCATTAATGATTTTGGTCCTCCATTCTTCTCTCTCTATTTAGAATAACTATCATCTGGATATTGCCCCTCATGGGCTGATCTTCCAATTTTCTTATATCATCTCTTATTTCTGTTCTATTTTTATTTGTGTTCTATTATCTGCATTTTTTGTTCTACTATCTGTAATATATACTCTACTTTAACTTCCAAGACTACTAAATTTTTCAGGTCTGCTATGCTTTTATTTTAACAAGAATTATTTTTTATTTTTTATAATCTGAATATTCTACTCTTTTTAAAAAATTGTTTTTAAGACAGATTCTCACTTTGTCGTCATTCTGGGTAGGGTGCTATGGTGTCATTGTAGCTCACGGCAACCTCAAACTCCTTATCTCAAACAATCCTCTTACCTCAGCCTGCAGAGTAGCTGGGACTACAGGTGCCTGCCACAACACCCAGCTAATTTTCTATTTTTAGTAGAGACAGGTCTCATCTTTCCCAGCCTGGTCTCGAACTTCTGAATAGTCCACCCTCCTCCACTTTCCAGAGTGCTAGGTTTATAGGTATGAGCCACTGTGTGGGCCCATTCTACTCTACTCATATTTCTTGTTTGTGTACCTTCCTCTCTCACACATTCTTATCCTAGTTTTTATTGTTTGATTTTTCCTACACAGGTTTGTTTCTCCAAATCAATTTTTAAATTTCCTTGCTTATTATGGTCTGTCTTGTTTACGTAAAGAGGTTTTCCTTAGATATCTGGTAATTTGTGGTTGACTGCTCATAGTAGGATATTAAAACTAAAGGGTAGGACTGAGAGGTAGGTAGGACTTTGTCAATGTGGGTCCTGTAGAGAAATCTGCATCATACTTTCAGGACTATTTTTAGATCTTTCCTCCGGGTCTTATCAAATTGCTCCAAAATACTTACCCACTTTCAATGCTTAGATACACGCAGCTTACTAGGACTCTCAAAGTGAGATTATTTTTACTACTTTCTTTTTCATTCAGACTTCTGTAACACCCCCATCTCATCCATGCAACTACACATATCTCCCTCCCTGCACAAAGGTTTTGTGTTTACTTCTCCAGAACGCGTACATTTCAATTCCTCTGCTCTCATAAGGGAAATGGTGTGTATGACTTACAGCCTATTCACCATTATTAAGCTTCTTCTTTATTCCTATCTCCCTGCTACATGAAAAGACTGAATCCTGAGACCCTAGGAACTTCAGGGAGATGCATCTGATGAGGCCCTACCTCTCTTAACTGATAGTTTCAAATGAAGTTTTCTCCTCTTTGCTTAGTCAATTTTCACTTGTTGATCTTCTTCTTTGTTTTAAAATTGAATTGCTTATGATCCCCTCTTTTATTTTTCATTATTTTATGGGTTTTATAACTAAAATAATGATTTACTATTACATGGTCATGCTTTCATTTTTACTTAAGAGTTTCCTAACTGGTTTCTTTATTTCTACTCTGTAGCCAAAATTATTTTTTAAAACAGAAATTAGATTAGTCTTTGTTAAAATCCCTGAATCATCTACTAATTTCTTAGGGATAAAAAAATAATCATAAGATGGTCTTAAAGGAATTTGTGAGACCTAGTACTTGCCTTCTTTTCTAATATTACTCTACTTGCTATTGCTCACTGTTCTCTAATCTAAGGTTGCCAGAATGAACAAATACAGATATTACTTGAAACATACCTAAATATATCTGAAATTCAAAATTAACTGATAGTTCTATATTTTCTCTGCAGCTCTACATATAGCAGCTTTTTTAGGTCATCGTGTAAAAGGACATCATCTTCAGTGTCCTGTCCTCAAGTCTAACGGTTGATGTACTGGGAATGCTCCACTCTCTGCCTCCTCCAACTTTCCCCCTTGCCCGCCCAACTCAAGTTTTAAGTGTCAGCTGAAATGTAAAGTTCTCAGAGAAGCCTTCCAAAATGATGACTCCAGCATTTTGTCACATCTTAGTCCCAAATGGAATATACAATACGAATTACCTTCTACTGTATAAATCTACACTATAAACTTTATATTGATATGGAAAAGATCACCTCTCTGTATTATTAAATAACATTGTATGGTAGTGATAACCTGTATCATTCTATCTAACCATAAATTCATTGTCCTAAAATAGTAGCAAATATTGAGAAATTAGTAAGCACTGTTATAAAAGCATTACAGATAAGTTAGAGATATAAAAAATTGATTTTTTATATACCGTGTATAAACTAACCATGTAGAAGCTTATTTAAATAACACACTAACTCATAAAGAGGGGTTTCACATATACCCATTTTACAGAAAAGGAAAATAAGGTTCAGAAAGGGTAAGCAATTCTTTCAAAGTTGCAGAACTAATAAGTAGCAATCTTTCCATTCAAACCAAGCCCAAATGCTCTTGATTCCAAATTGTACTGAAGAATATTAATCATGGTCCTATCCTGCTGCAATCTTCCCCTTAGCTTCTCTTGTTACCCTAGTCTTTATTGTTTGATTTTTCCTACACAGGTTTAGCATCTCTCCCAACCCCATTTCTCCTTTATCAGTCAGACCAGTTGAATAGTAAGTTTTGTGATTTACTTGTTTTTGTATGTTAACCCTCCCCATACCCACACACAAAACCCTCAACAAAATCCTTGCCCCTTTGTTGCAGGGCTATTCCCATAAAATAACAATCATTCTATCATATCCTTGGATATCATCTTAGTCCTGAAACAAACACTGACTGACTGGAAAATTGAATACAATAATAATTGACTCAGCACATCCTTTCCCTTAACATTATTTTTCATTTCATATTCATAATAGACTGTGAGAGTACCTCTGCTTTCCAATGATTGAATTAATACTTTTTCATCCAGGTAGTGAGGCTAAGATCATGTGATGCATTAATCTTGTCAGTCTCTTCTTTTTTTTTTTTTTTTTTCATTTCCATATAAAAATCATAATGGGAAATTATTAAGCTTGGGATGAAAGATAATTTTAGAGGGTTTCAATTTGAATTCACTAGATATTTACACAGACTGCTCAAGTTTTAGAAAGAGAGGAAGGGTCCTTAGAGAAAAAAGTTATTTTAAAGTGAAGGTATATATTATAGAACACTATGTCAAAGACGGTGAATCTGGTCCTAATGCTCTTTCTACTTCTCACTTGTGTCGATTTGTCCAAAATGCCTTACTTTGCCGTCTGTTAAATAAGAATGTTTAATTTTATTATAGATGCCCATCTTATGCTAAAATTGTATTTTTCCATATTATTACAAAGCAAAGGAAGTGGCAAGCTGAAAGAGAGGGCCTCTTTTCCAGAACTGACATGTAATAACAAATAATTTTGACTCCCTCTGAAAAAGCAAAAAATAACAAGAGGAGATTTATTCAAATGCTATTTATAAAGTTGACATAGTTCAGAAAAAGAGTTTAAGTTAAAAACTACATTTCCCTCCCCATCCAGCCCCAGACCTCCACCACCAATCCTTGATGGCTTGCTTGATTCTCATTTATATTATAAACTCGTTAGATAAGTAAATATTCTCTAAGAAATAATTTTTATTCTTCCTAAAGAACATGATGAGCAAAGTTCTTCTAACTTTTTCATTCCTCCAATTCCTTTTGGAACAGATTTGAAGGTGCTATTGACAAGATCATTCTTGGTCACCAACTCGCCATGGTGGTATCACAGTTTTCTCAAGTCGATCATTCTCAACTTTGCATATTGGAATCATTTGTGGATACTTTACAACTGACACTCTAGGTCCCTGTGCCAGGATCTGATTTATAGGTCTAATATAGGGCCTGGACATTGGGATTCTTCAAAGCTTTCCAGGAATCCAGACTCTGGCACTCTTCAAGTGCTGTGTTCACTTTTCCGTGTCAGTCTCTCATTTTATAACTCCTGGTGTATTCCGAGTTAAAAGAAAAAGTGAACACTGTTCATTTGCAGCTGCAAATAAATATTGTTATTTTAAAAGACAGAAAAATATTGCAGATTTTTCTATATTTAGGGTACTACATAATTCTTGTCAGGAAGAAAAAAGGCCCTTTTCTTTATAAAGGGGGGGAGCTTTTTTCATTATAAAAGGCAAGACATAGGGCACAATTTGAACAAGAAAACATCAATAAACATAGTTAACTTCTTTATATAATAAGGTTCATTTTTGTTCTTGCTGATGTAGAGAGATTATTTTAATGTATCATAATTTTAGCTTTGAATGGCTGGCTTCAGAGGCAGGAAGATTTTGTGTGTTTTTGGACTGCTTTGCAGTTTGTTTTTTGTTGTTGTTTTATTTTTGCAAGGGTTTTATTATTTTTTTCCTTCTTGCAGTTTCACTTGGGGGGGTAGCAGTGGTGGGGGATGGGGAAGGAATGACATGCCAAATATAGAAGGACTATAAGAAAAGGCTTTGTAAAGACACGGAGTGGGTCCCAGCCACACAGATGTAGGTTAAGCTCAAAGAAAAAGCACGACTATTATTTCAAAATTTCCTGACATGTGGTTCCTAGCATCTGCATTTTTAATAAGCTTGTGTGTACTTAGCAAATTTTGACAGAGAAGTTTCCTATTTGATGCTGTAATTTCCCTAACCCAAAATCTTTAATACAATGCTCACTACTCGGTAATGGCTTTATATTCCCCTAGATAGAGAAGATAAAAATCTATATTTACCATTTGAGGGGAAGCAGACCAGAAAGACTTGAGAAATAAGCGGGGGTGGTGGAGAGATGGCTGGAATGATCAGGGAAAAGACAGCCCAAACCAGGAATTTGGCAGAAGAGTCAACAAGTAACTACCAAGACATGTAGCACAATCTTCAGGAATTCTCAGAAATATTTAGGAAGAATGTGAATTCACTATGGCCCACATTGTGATTGGAATGCAAATTATTTCATTAAAAAATTAAAGAAAAATTTTCCTCAGGGCACAACTGGGTTACCTGGTGGTATATTCCTGGAGCAGACAGAACTTCTGGTACAAAACTGCACGTGTCTCTTCTTCTTCAATCCCATTGGCCCTTTGGGGGTGAACATAGTACTTCACAAGGTCTGAAATAAAAGCTGGGAACTTTCGCCCTACAGCGGCATAGAAGAGCTTAATGTGGGCCCTTTACTAAAAAGTTAAGTCCTGTGGGAACTCCTGATTTCTTGATTATGGTCATGACTCGTTTGTGCCTTGTGAAAAGTCCTGTGGAGTTGCAATGTCTCCTGATTATCTTTGCTTCTTGTTGCTTTTGTGAGAAGGAAACCTATCAAAAAAGAAGACAAGTCGTAATTGTCCAACATTAGGACAATGGTAGGATGCTAAATAGTTTCCAAGTCTGTAAACAAAGAATAATTTATTCAATTATTGGTAGTTTGTATTTAGATATGTTTCTCTTCCTTTAAAGTCATAAAATAAGATGTGCTTAAATTCTTAGGGATGGTCAATTTTACTAGACTCAGGGGATCTTCTTGGAAATAAGTCCATGATTTTGTTTTCTTTTTCAGAGAAATAATAATGTTGTTTGTATAGAAATATTATGCTAATTTTTATTTCAATGGTTCCAAAAATATATAAAACACCAAGTAAGTACAAAAAACCTGTAGTCAGATGCTTATGAAAAAATTATCTTGGGGGCCTATTACAAATGCAGATGCTAGAAACCAGTGTATTATTAGACAGGAATGAGGAGCAAAAATCTATTTTTTTTCTTTTTTTTTGGAAAATCATAGAGGGACTCAGATCTGAGAAACACTGGACTGTTTATATGATAGACTCCTCAAACAATCTACATTAGGAAGTTTAAATATCTGTTGCTACTAAGAGCAAACTTTTCTTTTCAGCTTGTTTTTTCTGATAATGTTCCTTATTTATTATACAGTTTTAAAATTTCTTTTTCCTCCTCAACTATTCCATCTTCATCTCTTTATTTACACCATTTTCTTTAACACTTGATTCTTAGGTGGTTACCTACATGATGATTTGTTTCCTGTAAGGAAACATGATAATTTCAGATAGAGACACAAGAAAGGCAAACTTCAATAAAAAATGAGCTAAGATTCAAGTATTTATAAAGAGAACAATATTCCAAAGCGCTTTGCAAGGCTCTACATTCTGTTCTTTCTCTCTATATATAAATGTGTGTGAGCGTGTGAGCGTGTGAGTGTGTGTGTGTACTATATTGCTATTCTGTATTTCTGGAAACTGGCACACATCAGATGCTTAATGAATATTTGTTGGATTAATGAATGAATAAACATGAATGAATGAATAGGGCAGACATGGTGGCTCACGCCTGTAATCCTAGCACTCTTGGAGGCCGAGGCGGGTGGCTTGCCCTGAGCTCAGGAGTTCGAGACCAACCTGGGCCAGAGCAAGACCTCATGTCTACAAAAAAAAATCTGAGTTTTGTGGTGGGCACCTGTAATCCCAGCCTTGGGAGGCTGAGGCAAGAGAATTGCTTCAGCCCAAGATTTGGAGGTTGCTGTGAGATATGATGCCACAGCACTCTAATGAGGCCCACAAAGTGAAACTCTGTCTCAATAAAAAATAAATACATAAAATGAATGAATCAATAAACACTATTAGAGAAGTGGCATAGCATACAATCCAACAGAAAAGTCTCTGGAGTTAGCCAAACATATCTGTCAGAGAAAAGTAGTAGCAAATCACTGAATTGCCCAATGTACACATCAGATATATTACTAGAATTTTACAGAATCACAAACAAGAGAAAAATTTTAAGGAGATTCTTTAAAGAAGGCAGTACAGCATACATATTAATTTTGAAGATAACCACATTATTCTTAAAGTTATGAAGGATAAGTGTCAAGAAAAGATGTCATTAGATGACTTACAACATGTACCATTATAATTCAGTAGACTCTTTTACATGCCCAGATAAATTTTCAAAACACTTTGAAAAAAGCAAATTTTTTCATCTTTTCTTATTATAAACAGCTATTCCCTATCGATAGTAGACTGAAAACAGTTTTGTATTTGAGCTATCACCTTTATTGATTGATTCAAAATTCATTGCCTATGAAAACTAGAGTTTATATGTACTTTTGTTGCTTTAGAATATAATGATTTGATGGGGAAATGATGGCAGCTGAAAAAGGAGGGATGATAATCTAATTAATGAGAATCTATTACTGAAGTAGGACAATAAAATAAAATTTCAAAAACTTTATTGACTTTCTTCTCATTATTCATAAATAAAGTTAAACTGTCATCAGACAGAACAGAAATGTTCTTACTCAAAAGCAATGTGAGAAAAGCCTGGGTTCTGAGATTGAAAGGAGCTAATTCAAACCATTGGCCTAGCATTTGCTATCTAAGTAAGGTCTAGTAAGGTATACAAGAGTCTATAATATGCCCTTTAAACTGAAATATATTCAGTGAACTAGAGCCACATAGAAGAATATCTGCAGAAAGATTATTCCAAGCTGAAGGAGTAGCAAGTTGAAAGCAATGGGCCGGAATAAGCTCAGTGAGTTTGAGAAACACCAGAAAGTTATTTCTGATGATTGATAAGTACAGTGGGTGTGGTAGAAATTAGTAGATTTCAAGGGAAATGGTCCAGGCAAAAGTCAAGTGCATGTGGCTTCGTAAGCGTGGTAATGGTTTAGATTTCTTCCCAATTGCAACGAAAGGTTTTCAGAGAGCACCAAATAAGGATGAAAGTTGGGGTTCAGGCTTATACTCCTAAAATATTGCTCTACTGGAACTTTACCTAACAAATGCAATCAGTGTAACTTAAGTCTTTGTACCCTCAAAGAATCCCAAACAATTAAAAAAAACTGTAAGAACAAAAAAATAAATAAATAAAAGAAATCTCTCTACCCGCTTTGAAGATGAGTCAAAGGGAAGTTCTACAAAAAAGCTAGAATAGGAATGCAAGAACAAGATGGTAGTGATTGGATGTGAGCAGCCTCGAGAAGGGTGTGTGCTGGTTGCTGTCTTTTGGTCTGTCATTTCCTCTTCCTTTCATCACCTCCCCTGCACTGTGGTGCCACATGTTGGGGACCATATTTACCCAAGCTCCTTAGCAGCAAGCTTCTGCTTTAGACTCTGCCTATTATAGGGACTCACACAAGATTCAGAAGAAGAAAAAGAGTTAGAATGTATTCTTTGTCCAGCAGTGGAGGGGCAGCTGGGGTTCCTTGAGTGGTGACAGTGGTTTTATGAAGCTTCTTAAATTCCAAAGTCCCCTGGCTGTGTCCTGCTTCTCTGGTATAATTTCAGTATTGAATTCTTGCAGTTTGACCATTTCTAGGCAATGGTCTCAATCCTTTGATTCCTGTACTCCTGCAAAAATATTGTGAGCAGTTGATTTTGTATTACTACATCTTTCTGTTTAAAATATATAGATAGATTTTTGTTTCTTAGACTGAGCTTTCATAAGTATTTTTCCTGATGTAGTTGTAGTTTCAAGAAATTGTCTCTCAAAGATGGGAATCTGGGAATGGTTTTCTGTACTGAATGGGTATGAACAAAGTGATAAGGAGAAAATGAGTTGTTGGCTATACACGGCATTTAAATGAAGTATTCAGCAGGGCATGAATTCATCACTGCCAGTGCTCTGCACTGGACTTTCGCTATTTTAGAAAATGACAAAATGAAAATCATGAGTTCAGAGTTTTACATTCTTCCTGTCATGAGGAGAACTAGAGTATTTCAATGACTTCCCTAAAATAATCTTTCATCTCTTATCTATAAGAGACAGGATAACCAATATGGCAAATAGCAGATCCAAAATGTAACTCTGTGGGTTTGAAAAAATTACAGTGTGAATTGAATTCAGAATATCAATAGAACATCAGAAGAATGGACAAGCAAGGATCCAAGGTATTCAATTCTAATATGAAAGCAGTAGATGCCCTAACATATGGCTGGGGGTAGGGGTATGAGGACGTGGTGGGAGGGGAGGAGGGGCTGGAGGGTCATGGTGTGTGACACACCTCTTGTGGGTGGGACACAATTAAAAGAGGGACTCTAGCTAACAAATGCGATCAGTGTAACCTAATTCTTTGTACCCTCAATGAATCCTTCCCCCCAAAAAAGAATTCTCATTTGAAATTGTTTGAACAGAAAATAGGGGAATAAAACACAGAGAATGGGATGGGGGACGTTACAACTAACTTAGATGAATTGGTTAAACTTGATCCTCTAAGTACTACTGTGTTGCCTAAAGGAAGCAGCCCCTTCTTCCTTGAGTGAGGGGACAAATCCTTTCTTATCTCATCTGAAGCAGCTTTCTTACAAAGAGCAGCCACTCTCTCCAAGATCCTCCCCTCATCACCTGTCATTGTCTCTGGAACCACATTAGAATATGGCTCAGGTTCAAACATACCCAGTACATCCATAAGAAAACACATCACACACAACCTGAGTCACCAAAGTGGAAGTTCTCAGCTTTTCATATTTACATCCTATAACTCAATCAGTCCACACATTTGAAGCCTTCTGAATGAAGGACCCCGAGAATGTGCCAGAAGTCTTTGTCATAAGTCTCCCTCCAAATCCCAACCTTCTCCAAATGAACCTAAAGACAATTGCTAGGGTTACTGTGCAATAAGGAGGAGGAAATACTCAAGCTTCGGAGTTACTAGACACTGAACCCGAGCTGAATCCCAGGGGCTGAAGGTACGCGCGGGTATGGTCCACCAGTCAAAACAAGACTTCCAGATTTCATGTGATAAGGGTTTAGTTCGAACCCTCTGGATGATCTGACAATCTTTCTTCCAAGTCTTGAAAGGCAGCATTCACCTGAGGTTTCCCCAGAGATGCCGAATTATACTTATCTTTATTATTTTCACAGGGATAACAATTCTAGATCCTTATACTTGGTTTTATCTATCATAAGGTTTTACTTGGTTCTGTTTTGTTTTGAACTGGGGTAGTAATATAAAAATATTGAAAGACATCATTTGATATGCTTACCTCTTTCGTCTGTGAAAAGATAGCTAGGCCTTAGAAAAATAACATCAAACTGCTTCAAACTTAAGTAAGTAGTGACAATAACCACAGCTGATGATCCAGGTGTGATATCTCTGCTAAGGCAAATTAACATATCCATTCTCATTAAGTATGCAGATTTTGTTCTGCCAAGCACCCCACCCCCACTCCCCACACACATATTATAAATATTAGACCACTTGGCAGTAGTAAAATTTTGTTCTCGTTCTTTTACTTCAGGAGTGTGTTGAGTTTATGATTCTTTTTCACTTTGTTCAGGGCACTTGATCATTACACCCTTCCCACAGAATGTTATACTGGCCCAAAACATTCATGATCTCATCCTAGTCAAACCTGGTGAACAGGAAGTATAAAATAGACTAAATATGTTGATCAGACATGGGCATGCCTGGGGAAAGACACACCTTGTAAAAACTCAAAGACCTGTCATCTTCATAGGCTCTAGGGATCCAGTAGAATTAAGGAATGCCCAGATATCCCCTCCAAAGTGAAAGTTGCTTTGCCTTGCATCTCTGCGACACGGGCAGTGACACAATGTTTAGTTAGTGTTTTTGGATCTTGAAGGCACTGCATAGCCTATGCTGGTCTGAATTACTTAACATGCAGTTTTGATATACTGCAATAATGTCGCTGCATAGATGTCCATGTCCTCTGGAAGCAGTGACTATGTTGCACAGCTCATGTGACAGAGTCTGCTGGACTGCCCTTCTGGAGGTGACCCCATTGATTTTTACACTCAAGTGCACGAAAGCTTAGAGTACACCAGTACTTTCTTTTACCAAAAATAAATAAATACATAAATAGTAAAGTGGAACCAAAAAGCAGAGTTCATCTTGTTGGTTGTTGAATTTTTAAGCTGTTTTAGATGTGAATGTTATTAGCAATTAGGCTTGATTATTTGCCTTCCTTGTTTTCTTCAGTTAGAAGCATTATCTTATAGATAATATTATTTTGTGGAGTGAACTGGAAATGAGAAGCAAGAAAACAATTTCACCAGCCAGTGTGATTAGTGGAGATACATAATTGCCTGCCTATTTACTTTGAAGCTGTCATTTAATGAAGTGGTTCTAACTAAAACACTAATGGAAAGAAATTCTTAACTGCTTTTTAATATTTCCCTATGTCTGAGAATGTAATTTAAAACAAATTTGAATGTTGATTGCTAAATTATATTCTTTCCGAACAGCACATCAAGTTGTTTCTCTGGTTATAGACACAAAACAGATCATTGAAGATGTTAGATAAAATAAACAGCCAATCATTAGTGGATAATCTTAAGTCCAACCAAAATTCCAATCCTTTTACAGTCAACCTAATTTAAACATTTTTAATCCAATGTCCTTAAAATATTTATTCCAAAAAGGTTGCCAATTTTCATATATTTTCCATAGTATGTTATGTATTAAAAAACATATTTAAATAAATTCTTTATTATAAATTTGAATACATTTTTGTCCATGGAAATTATACAATTGATATTTTTAAATATCTATTAAATCTATCCATTTAGCATCATTCTACATGAAAAAAGTTGATGTCAAAAAGTCTCTTATTATGATTCGTTTATAAAATGAAAAAAATATAAAATGGCAAAATTATACAAATGAACTGGTTAGTAGTTGTCACGTGTTATTGATGGTGAGGCAGAACATAGGTATGTATGCTGATAAGGGACAATCATGGAGGTCTTTGTATGGATGGACTAGCTCTGTATTTTCACTGCAGCGATGGTTACCTGAATGTAAGCATGTAATACAGCGGCATTGTAGGCCAGCTGCAGTGGTCCATGCCTGAGACCCTACCACTCTGGGAGGCAAGGATGGTGGATTGTTTGACCTCAGGAGTTTGAGACCAGCTCAAGCAAGACTAAGACCCTGTCTCTACTGAAAATAGAAAAACTAGCAGGGTGTAGTGGTGAGTGCCTGTAGTCCCAGCTACTCTGGAGGCTGAGACAAGAGGATTGCTTCAGCCTAGGAGTTTGAGGTCGCTGTGAGCTACAATGATGTCATGGCACTCTACCCATAAAGACAGAGTGAAATTTTGTCTTAAAAAAAAAAAAAAACTATAGAATTGAATCCCCACACTAAATGTGGAACCCCCATTTCCTATGCCTAGGTCAGTTTCTTGTGAATTTCCTAGGCCTGAATTCTATGGATGGACTGTGTCCATTCATTGATACACTCATTCACCTTCCCCCCGGCGGAAAGGACTGCATTCATTCGTTTCCTGGCCAAGGAACCCATACACCTATATATACCCTGAGGCTAGAGGCCTAGAGGAGGAGACGGGGAAAGACCGGGAGAGGAACGGAGAGAGCTTCTCTCTCCCTA
>CAUYRH010073366.1:0-30921 GCA_963574655.1 Perodicticus potto
CCTAGGCCTCAATTCCATGAATGGACTGTATCCACTCATTGATACACTCATTCACCTTGCCCCTGGCGGAAGGGACTGTATTCATTCGTTTCCTGGCCAAGGAACCCATACACCTATGTATACCCTGAGACTAAAGGCCTAGAGGAGGAGATGGGGAAAGACCGGGAGAGGAACGGAGAGAGCTTCTCTCTCCCCACTTGAAATCTCTCCGTCTGCCAGGAGCTTTGGTGTTTTCTGTATTCTTTTCTGTAAATCAATTCTGCCTTACCACGAAGGGGTGGGGGGTGAAATAATGTAATGAAGAATAATAAAATACATGTATTTAAAAAAAAAAGAAAATGTATTAATTACTTAATATTAACTCATTCTTTTAATTAGGTATATTATTATTTTTTTACTATGTGTGACATTATTTCAGAAATTATGTTTGATGCTGATAATTCAATTTAAAAAGACAGATGTCCTTATCTTTGGTTTGTTAATTAGTCAGTTTAAAAGACCATATATATTTAATTTAGGTGACTGTTCAAGCAGGTGGATATCTGAATATGGAGTTAAAAAGAGGATACACATATAATGTAAATGTAAACTGAGTTGGAATATAATTTGGCAGATAAATTGGTAATAGGTACTATTATCTGTCTGTCTAAGAAAATAGATTAATTATTTAGGTAAATAATACTTGAGAAAGAAAAATGTGTAGAAAAAAGTCCTCGGGAATTTCAGTATTTACTGTTTTTATAGAAGAAGGGAAAAGAATGGCCAGAGAGATTATGATTAAACTAAGTGCATGTGAGGTAATAGAATTCAAGGAAAGTTCCTAGCTTGTTTCAAAAGAAAGTGAACAACTCTGTTGAATGTAGCTGAAAAGATAAAGTAGCAGAGAAGCTCATAAACATCCATGGAGAACTTTACTGACCCTATGGGAACGGTATTAAAGAAATATCAGGGTAGACTCCATGTAGGGTTAATGAGTGAGGGGGATAAATGTGGAGCCGATGAATGCAGATTTTTTTTAATGAATATTGGTTAAAAAAAGGAAGAAGGGATTGAACATAGTTTCTGTTTTAAGGTAGGGTAGATTTAAATATGTTAGATGGCTTATAAAATGTAAAGGAGAGGGAGCTAGTCAATAGGAAATAAAAATTGAGAGTTTAAGGGATGGCATACAGAGTCTAATTGATCAAAGATAGGCAATGTAGTTCTAGATTTTAATAGGAGATAAGATTAGGAATGCTCTAGGTACAGATAGATTTGGAAATCCAGTGATGGAAAATTGATATATACTTGTCTGATGTTTTCTAATTTTATGTACCAATTAGAAGCATAACCATGTCATGGTAGCATGTGGGAATCTATCAATAAGAGAGAGATGGGACATCATACTCTCTGAGAAACTTCCTGGGCTATCTCAGTGTGGATGCCTAATACACAGTTACATAAAGGCTGGGCCCTGGAGCATAGGCACTAGTTCTGGGCTGAAATAGTAAACTAGGGGATATTTTTGTATAGATGATAATAAGAAGAGCATGTGCATTGCTCCAAAGATCAAAACTTGGGGCACAACAGTGTATCGAAAACCTGTTCAAAAGAACTTAATAACACAGAAATGAGATAGAATAATTTATTCAAAATCACGAGTTGATTGTTCACTCTACAATCAAGAATGAATGAATGTGTTTTATACTTGTAGTTAGTTGGTTTATATATTTATTTAGTTATTTTTTATCTGAGGAAAAGTCCTGACAGAATTTCAAAGGGAAAGATAGAGAAGGAGATAGGGAAAGAGGAAAAAAACGAGTGTGAGAGTGAAATATACATATATATACACACTATATATAAGCACACACATATCTATATTGCCTTAATCATTTAATCTCAGAAATCATCCACCATCATTTCTGCTGAATTTTATTTGTCAAGACAACAATAAAGGCCTACCAGATTGTTAAGGGAGAAGAAATAAACTTTATAACTTGATGAAAGAATAGAAGTTTTTGAAACTCATGTGAGATAAGAAATATTGCAATGTCTATTTTATTAAAAATACAATCTTCCACATCAAATTTCACATACATCTTCTTCATTTTACTTGGAATTTCTATGGATCAAAGAAACAATTTGGGGAGGGTTGGCATTACTAAAATATTGTCCCAGTTTACTAATTTATTTATTTTATTAAGTAGCTCTTAATTAATGTTATAGTTTTCACTACAGATATGTCATATATCTTTGTTAGATATTTTTCCTATTCTGTGATGCTACTGTGAATTGTCTTTTTCCTTTACATTAGTTATTTTTTAATGTTCAGATAGAACTGACTTCTGTATATTAATGTTGTATCTGGCAGCAATTAAAAACTATCACATTATTGCTACAAATTTGTATGTAGATTTCCTTCCTGATACTTTTTTTATTGAGTAAAATGCACATATTTAAGAGTTTAGTTTGATGTGTTTTGGCAAATACATATTCTTATGTAAATCACTATCACAATAAAGAAAAATAATATTGTAATAAACTTTCATCAGAAAGTATTTTGTACCTCTGTCCAGCAACACCAGTGCACTCAAGTACAATTAGTACTTTTTAAATATATATATAGGGAGTAATAAATAAATCTTGCTTGTTTAGTAATATCATATAAATGGAACAATACAGCATGGTTTCTTTTCTGTCTGGCTTATTTTTCAATTGGTTTTGAATTTACCTTTGCTGTTTTAGGTGTTATCACTTTGTTCCTTTTGTTGTTGCATCATACTCCATACTATGAATATACCACAAGTTGTTTATTCATTCTCCTATTGATTGACTGAAATAATCTAGATCAAATAAGGAAAGAGAAAGCACATAGTAATTTGAACAGAGTTAAAACTAAGAAAATTATCTCTTAAAGGAAGTAAAATTAGCAAAAGATTGACTACTAAAAAGAGAAGTCTAAAGAATAAAGAAATGGTAGTTATGAGGAGCAAGCAATATCTTTATGTCTGGAATAGTGCTCTGGAGGAAGACATTCCTCCAGTGCTAAGACACAGACTTTGTTGGAGAGAGCATAGCTGTGACTTACCACATGGCAGAGAGGGTGGTAAGTTCAGGTGCTGTGCCACCTGAACTTGCAGGAAATACACTTTCCAAAATTTCCTGGAAATTGGACCTGAAGGGTGCTGTGGAAAGCTATTCACATGGAGCTACTATAATACCCAGAGGTGCTCTGCTACAAAACAGAGCAAGGTGGATGCTGGGTGAAGCTGAGTGCTGCTAGCCACTGAGTACTATAGCACCTGAGCCCTAAAGAAACCTCACATATTGCAGGAGCCACTTTGAGCAAACTTAAAACAAGCATTAAGCAAAACTCTTTCTCTGCTGCAATGTGCCTTCCTGTACTCCACTAAATAAAATTCAATGTCAGCTGGAACAAAACTATTTAAAGTGTACAGATGCATTTTCAAAGGTTAGTCTAAAAGGGTGAACCAAGAAACAATAAGTATATAATCAACATTTGGACCTTTAGATAGTCTTGGATAAAGCTGTAATGATTATATTTTAGAATTGTTTGTGGAAGGTGGCGCTTATGGCTCAAAGGAGTAGGGTGCCGGCTCTATATGCCGGAGGTGGTGGGTTCAAACCCAGCCCCGGCCAAAAAAAAAGTGCAAAGAATTGTTTGTGGAGATATGTTTTTATTTCTCTTCAGTAAATGACCCGGAATATAATCAGAGGAGATATAGTATTAATGCAATGAGAGACTATCAAAAAGGTGGCAACATTCGGGGATCAGTTTCTCAATTTCTATAAATAAACCAACAAAATTTTTTATTTGAGTTACACTGAAACTATCAATGTCAAGAAAATTTACATCTTAAAAATACAGTATTGACTCAGGTAATTCGTAAATACAATATTTACCATTACTAAAGTCTTCTGTAATATTCCCAATGTTTGACAGTTCTCAGGGTTAGGTCTTAGACAACATTTGTTAAATTTATTTCCAAATATTTTATGTTTTAAATATTATTATGAATTATATTTTAGAAGTTATTTTCTAAAATTTTTTGCTAATGTAATTATGTATAATTAACCATGTATCTTGAAGCTATGACACATTCTTATTCATTCTAGTGATTTGGGGAGTAGATTGCATGGAATTATCTGCTTGAATAATCACATAATTTATAAATAAATAGTTCTACCTATTTCTTTCCAAATTTCATGTCTATTTTGTCCTTTTCTTGCCTTTTTGCTCTATCACTGACATTTACTATAATATAGAAGTGATATACACAAATATTTTTTACATTTTCTCTAATCTTAGAAAACAGAACTCCATATTTCGTAGTAAGTATAATATAAAAATCAGATTTTTCTATGAAGGCTATACTGGCTTCATACAATAAGCTGGAAGATCTTCATACTTCTTTAAGTTTAACATTGGTGTAACTTCTTAAAAGAGTTATAGGATTAACAATAAAGTCATCTGGGTCTGAATATTTCTTTGTGGAGAAAAGTTTAATTTTAATTATAAACTTAATTTTTAAATTTAATAATTTTATTTTATTTATGATTTCTCACTCATGTTTATATTGGTAATATCTTCCTTTATAAACTCTTTTACATATATCGTAAAAGTAAATCATTCCTTACTCTCTGTATCAACACCAACATCTATTGGTTTTGGACTTTCTTTTAATAGAAGTCATTATAACAGGGATTAGGTGATATTTCATTGTACTTTTAATTTGCATTTCCCTGATTGTTAGAGTTATTGAACATTGTTCATATGTTTATTGGACACTTGTCTATTTTTTGAAAAGCTTTTGTTCATGTTATTTGTCCACTTTTTAACGGAGTTGCTTGTTCTTTTCCTTGCTGAATTGCTTGAGTTCTTAGAGATTCTGTTGTTAGCCCTTTTTCAGATATATAGCTTAAGAATATTTTCTCACATTCTGTAATTTGTCTATTTGCTTTGTGGATTATTTCCTTTGATATACAGAAGCTTTTTAATTTAATTTAATTTAATTTAGTTTAGTTTAATTTAATTTTGTGGCTGCTATAATTGCCATTGGGATCTTACTCATAATTTTTTTGCCTAAGCTGATATCTAGAAGAGGTTTTCCTGCATTTTCATGTAAAATTTTTTTGATTTCTTGACTTTCATTTGAGTCTTTTATCCATGTTGAATTGATTTTTGTGAATGGTGAGAGACATGAATCCTGTTTCATCTTTCTGCACGTGGGGATCCAGTTTTCCCAGCACCATTTATTGAAGAGGGCTGCTTTTTCCCAGTGTATGTTGCCTGCTTTGTCAAAAACCAGTTGGCTGTATGCAAATGTTTTTGCATCTGGATTCTCTGTTCTGTTCCAAAGGACTATGTCTCTATTTTTTGTGTCAATACCATGGTGTTTTGGATACTATAAACTCATAGTATACTTTGAAGTCTGGTAATGTGATGTCTGTAGATATGTGCTTTTGCATAAGATTGCTTTGGCTTCTCAGGCTATTTTCTGGCTCCAAACAAAGCATAGAATTATTTCTTCTGGACCTATGAAATGTGATGTCTATATTTTGATGGGGATTGCATTGAATCTGAAAATCATTTGGGGTAGTTTTGAGATCTTGTTTTATTGGCCTATAATTTTGTTTTCTCCTCAGATTATCAGATACTCTGATGGATACTGGGAAGGTGTGAAGACTGGTCCAAGTTAGCCCCAAACAGCCCAAGGGATGAGTTCTCTGTTCAAGGGTCCCTGGCTCCAGATAACCACAGTCACTTTGTACCCTAACAAATAAGTCTTCATGCCAGAGCTTCATGCCCTGTAACATTTATCTCAGCATTAGAAAAAGCATTGTTAGATGTTAATTCATCAGCCATGACTGGAAGCCTAGAAGGGAAAAACAAATATAGGTTTCCTCAGGTCTTCTCAAGTACAGAATTTCCACACTGTTCTAACTTTATTCCTGTGGATGTCTGAGTAAGGGTTTTTAGTATCTCTTTTTATCTCAAGGTAGTGACTATGATAAAGCATGAGTAGAACTTGGCACATTTTTTTCTACTTTATAGTCACATATATTCTGGGTTTTCTTCCATCTCTAGTCAAGGTCACTATTTGTATAAACAAATTTGAAAGTTCAGATTCTGCCAAGCAAGAGTTTTGAGTTCTCTATCTCTTTTCCAACCATTTTAAAATGAAACTTCAACCAGGGATCCACTTAATTTCTAAATTTTATAAGTTGAAAGCTTTTTATTTGACTTTAGATATAGAAGTGATTTTTTAAGTTCTTAGCTTCAGTTCATATATATTTAGCCTTACACACTGAAAATATTTGAACACCATTGATATCTGAATAGCACAATTAAATAGTTTAAAAGATTAGACTTTGTCAGCTAACATAATATGGAAATTTAGAATAGTTTTATGCACTTTTATATTTCATTGGCTTTCATAAAATATCATTTTCTATGGAAAAATTCCCAGAGAATTTTTCTCTTTGCATGAACATGTTTTATATTATTTTAAAAGGCAAAACACAAAGAGAAGTATAAAAGCCATGTCATCCAGTTATTCAATCACTATATAAAACAGAAAATGAAATAAGGATTTAATAGCAATAATGTTATATGATAACAGACAATGATTTTTAAGGCTTTAACACCAATACATAATCCTAGGTTGAGTTAATGTATGCCCAAATGAAATGTGATGGATCATAGTTGGGAAATGCACACATTTAGTACCTTTCCTTTGTTTTTTAAAGCTTAATTATATATTTAACATTATGTCTAGCATATCTAGGTGGTGGTGTGGCAATGTTTTCAAATTTTTCATACCTATTCATCCAAATTATTGGAATTAGGACGCTTCCCTTCCTTAAATTTTTAAAATATGGAAATCATATTTTTCCAATTCAGAAAGTTTTTTCACCATTTCATTAGACTCTTTGAGAGGCTCCAACAATACTAATTGTTGAAGTTGGTGTTCCTCCTTCAGTTTACTGACTTCCCTGAAGTATGTTATAACTCACTTTTAGCCATACATGGTTTGGTACTTCTATAACATCTTTAAGTTAAGTCTTCTTCACAGAGCCAAGCCATAACATTCTGAATAACATCACGGACTTTGACCATATTAGTCTCCACTAAACTGTTATTCTGTCGTTGAGGTCCAAAGTGGAGCAATATGCTCTATAATTATTTGTATGAGTAGTTCTTTGCAACAACTTGGATGAGAAGCACTTTCTTCCAAAAGCAGCACCCCAGCAGGCCCACCACAAGTCTGTAATGCATTGGTAGTGAGATAAAACAACATGAAATAAACTGACACATGAATTCTTTCCCTTAGCACCTTCCTTGGCTAATGCCTAAAACATGAGGAATAGTAGTATCCCCAGAAATCCTAAAGCTTTGAGATAAATATGGGTCTCAAATGCAAACTTCACCAGGCTTTCTTTGGTGGAGGGAAAGGTGGGCGAGCGGTTCATCAATTCATGACTTCATTACTATCCAATGGAATACCTCTTCTAAGCCACATAGGATTTCCAAAGAGCTAATTCTGAATGATTATATTTTTTATTGTCATGTCTATAATAGGCATCTCCAAAGATCAGAAACCTAGTTGAGAACAGGGAGAAAAATGATTAACTTAATCTGAATTCTCTTTGTGGAGTAAAAACAAACAAAATAATTAAACCAAAAAATTTTGAGTAAATAGCCAAAGGAAGTGGATTATATGTAATGACGTCCCAATCTCTGATTACATTCATTTTAATAGTAAGAGCTTAAATACAGGCATTACTGCAATGCTAAGATATAGGTGTTAGTTTTTCCCTGCAATATAGTTCTGAGAATAAGTTTTGATTAAAGAGTTACTTCAGTCAAGCTGTTTTTACTCATTCATATGGTGATAAACTTTACCTCATTATGTCCCTTAGAGTGGCTATTAGTAAACTCCCAGGTTAGGCCTGAAAAGTTCTTAGCATAATAGTTAGTATCTGATATCAATTTATAGATTATTGATTTTAAAAAGGCAAGATGGTACAGAATGAAGGAAAGAACTTGAAATTTGAAAGACTAGATTTCTATCCTTAAGTCTGTAACTAAAATTATGAGTGAGCTTATACAAGATACCACCTGTCTTGGCCCTAAACCCATTATGGGAAAAAGGTTAGCATAAAATTAGATTAGTTATCTGGTCAGTTTCACTTTCAAGGTTTTACAATCTAATCCAAGGTATCTGTTATTCTGTCCAACACCGATCATTGTCATTTATATCTAATATCTCAATATTGAAACCCAGGAAATGAGTGCTTTTATAAATTTTCCTGGCACCCTTTAAATCACACTATCTATTGAATTACTTTCTTCACCAGTAATTAACTCATAAACAAGATTCTTTAGAACCAAGCAATATCCTTTATAATGCAAAACATGTTAAGAAGGAAAGAAAAATTCCTTAGGTTTTATATATGTGCAAATTATGTACATGTGTATCATTCACAAGTGAATCCTTTTTCATGCTGTTTCAACTCTGACAATTCACTTTATCTAAGTCTTCAATTTTTTCATCTGTAAAATGGAAATCATGTATATCAAAACGGAAAACTGAGAATTAAAAGAATGGATCCTCTTTACATTTCATAGACTTGCATATGCTACCATATGTATTTTTCCATTTTGAATTCATCAAAATAAAGAAAGTACTTTGTTACTTCCAGATTTTCTTTTTTTTTCAGCTTGGTTATCAGGAGTGTTTTATTTTTCTAGGGTGTTCATTTTCAAATGAAAAGCCAGCATATAATTTAATATATCATCTCATCCCAAATAGCCTGTTTGCAGTTGTTGTGTACTTTTGGAACAACTGCGGAGCTCTCCACTATAAATGTCACCTATGATAGAGGCTATTGGCTATGAGGCCATTGGCATCTCTGGCTCAGGGAGTAGGTCAGCAGGCAATTTTGCAGAGTGCACGATCTACAGGAAGAACTTACTCAGCAGCAATACCAATTGCTTTTACTTAAAACTGAATTTGTATGATGACTGCTAAAGCAAGATATTACTCTGACTACCACATCAATAGCTTCCAAGAAAAAACTTCAGCAGCATAAACAAAAAGGAAATGAAGGGTCAGAAACTTAATAGAAAACAGACAGTATGGATGTGAAAGACCAATTTCTTCTCTAACTTCTGTGACTGTCTGAGACAGCACATGTACAAGATTGGCTGTGGTAGTAAATATGTCATAGGTTCTTTTTCTTTATCTTTTTCCTTTTAAAACTACATTCTTCCTTAAAAGAGACAAGAAATACTCTCTCTGATACTGAAAGTGTAAGGAATACAGAACAAACGCAGCGAAGTTTGTAGGCTAATTCAGCTATTAAGTCTCTAAGTCAGAAGGCTCTTTGAGTAATCTTCACAAGGGATGGTATGTACTGTTTACTTAGAGCTTTAAAAGATGAAATTGAATGGTATAAAATCATTAGAGGGGACAACTTCGGAGCCCTGGAAAGGATAAAAGGAGTAATAATTGATCAAGAATTGTGGCAAGTTATTGAAAGCAAGGCAGATAATGAAAACATCTACTTTGTGATTTTGGCCATAATTTTAAGTGTGGTTCATAAGCACTATGGTAGGTTTTGACAGTCAAGTCTGCCCAAATGTATTTTGTTTTTAAGTTTATTTTGCTATTGTAGGAATTTAACCTGAATTTTAAAGACCTGTAAATGACATCTTTTTTTTTATAGTAATGTTTACCCCATTTTCTTACAATTCTTCAAAGCAATTAGAGAACTCTGTATATAATTCAAATATTAAATTTGATAGATAGATTGATTAAATTAGGTAGATAGATTGACAAGAATTAAAATACAAAATTCTAATTAATTTGATAAGTCACTTTGTAAACCCCAAGATTTTACTTTGCTTCTTTGTATTCGGCATTTACATTGTAAAGCCAGGAATTGGTTTAATTAATCTAATTTACATACTATATCTATTCTATACCAATGTCTGAAAAAAGGAGTGATATTTTGATCTGTTTGTTGAATTTTGTAGTGATCTTACAATATATTTGCTTGAAATGATGGAAAATCATTTGTCTTTAATTTACCATGTAGTTATTTCATTCTTTCAAATTGTGATTTTTATTATGTGTAACAATTAAGTTTAATGTTCAGAAAAAATGAATTCTTTACCTTTGTATTAAATTTTCTAATTTTTATTTAAGCTGTTTGTTATAAAAGGTAAGCATTAAATGTGCTTTTTATTTTTTGCTTTTTATTCTTTCCAAAAGTAGACCCTAAAAATATCATTTTTAAATACTGATTATAATCAATAAGGTAAAAAGTACTCCATTTAGAGTACCCTATTTTTATTCATTGAGTTTTTTTTAATTCATTAATTAAGATTAAATATCCACCCTCAACATCAGCTTCACAGTTCACATCTACATTAATACTAATTCTACTTATACCACAAAAATGAAATAGGTTTCCAACCTCCTTCTAAAAGTAATCTAATAAAACTGATCAAGTTATAACATTACACTCTATCAGGACAGATTTATTACTTGAAACATGATCCCTACATTAATGTCACATTATTATATTAAAACTTTGACTAGCTGAACATCTGAAAGAAAATATAGTAAGTAAACAAGAAAAACACTTTGATTTTAACCTGTTATTAATAAATATTCTTAAATATAGTCTTGTTATGATTTTAGGCAATAGTGAAATGAACTGAAAATCATCTATTTCTCTTATTTTTAGTGCCCCAAGTGTTTTCCCCCTAGATTTCATGGATCATAGTATGGAATAACATTACAATTGAGGAAGTTAAAATAATGAATTTAAATAAGTATTGACACAGAATTTGTTTAAAACATTTTTTACTGTAGGACCAAATTGTCATAGTTGAAGCCACAATCTTATTAATCACGTAGAGACCTGGGCTGGTTGAGAGGTATGCTGGAATCAGGTGATTATCATGGTGAAATTCAGAGTACATATTCAGAAATGTGGTGGGATATGAAACATTTGATTGTATAAAGGTGGTACAACAAGGTAACAAGGAAGCCAAAGGGAACCAGAAGTTGTTAAGCAAATATCTAGAACAAAACAGCCTTAAAGAGTAGCAATTAGTTTTTATCAAAACTACCTTGAGATATCATCTAACTTCAGTAAGATTAGCCCACATCACAAAATCCCAAAGCCAGAGATGTTGGCGTGGATGTGGAGAAAAGGGAACACTTCTACACTGCTGGTGGGAATGCACATTAATACATTCCTTTTGGAAGGATGTTTGGAGAGTACTTAGAGATCTAAAAATAGACCTGCCATTCGATCCTACAATTCCTTTACTAGGTATATATCCAGAAGACCAAAAATCACATTGTAATAAAGATATATGTACCAGAATGTTTATTGCAGCCTAGTTCATAATGGCTAAGTCATGGAAGAAGCCGAAAGTGACCATTGACCCACGAATGGATTAATAAATTGTGGTATATGTACACCAGGGAATGTTATGCAGACTTTAAAAAGATGGAGACTTTACCTCTTTCATGTTTACATTCATGGAGCTGGAACATATTCTTCTTAGCAAAGTATCTCAAGAATAGAAGAAAAAGAATCCAATGTACTCAGCCCTACTATGAAACCAATTTATATCTTTCATATGAAAGCTATAACCCAAATATAGCTCAAGAATATGGGGAAAGGGGCAAGGAAGGAGAGGGGAGTGGGGAGGATAGGTGGAAGGAGGGTAATTGGTGGGGCCACACCTACGGTGCATCTTACAAAGGTACATGTGAAATTTACTAAATGTAGAATATAAAGGTCTGAACACAATAACTAAGAAAATGCCGTGAAGGCTATGTTAACCAGTTTGATGAAAATATTTCACACTGTATATAAAACCAGCACATTGTACCCCATGATTGCATTAATGTACACAGCTATGATTTAATAAAAACAATTTTTAAAAAGAGTAGCAATTAAGACAGTTATCTCTGCTCTGTTTGTCCCTGAGAAGCTTCCAATCCTAAATAGATCTGAATGCTTCCTCATTTGCAGACATTTGGTCACAGTTGGGGCAGAAGATGCTTATTCAATGATTTGGAGAGAAAACTGCTGATTTTGGCTTACTGTAGTGGTACATTCTTGAAATACAGTAGCTTGTAGCAATCTGCTGAGTGACTTAGTCATGCCAGCTTGTGGTTTGCAAACCCTTTTACTTTTGAAGTATTTTAATATTTGCAATTAATTTATTAATGATCTAAACGTATTTATTATGATTTTTGTCTCCAGACTTACCTTCACAGTGTCAGTGCTGGTTTCGCTAGTTTTACTTTCCTCTCTGTCTCAGTTTCTACCATAATTCTTGACCTATAGAAGTTATTTAATAAGTGTCATTGGCCAAATAAAGACTGACTGACTCCCCAGGCTTTCCTGCTGCTACGTACAGTGTTGGAGCTAATAGAACTTATATGTGAACCCATAAATATCATTCCCAGGGCTTTTCTTAGTTTCAGATTCTTCTAATAGAAAATGTAAAATATTTTCCTATTGTTATATTATTTCAGCTAAGTATAAATTGTAAATTAAAAACAAAATTCAGTTGATTCAGTTGGGTGCTGGTTAATTGAAGTTTTACTGAAATAATTCTGTTTTTAAAATCAAAGACATTATCCTAAAATTCAATGATGGTGTTAATCATTCATGTTTATTGAGCAATATTGGTGTTTGGGCCCTCTTAGAAGACATTTCATGCGTTACCTCATGTAAGACACATGAATACATTTAAAATTCAACTTATGAAAGAAGTGAAGTAAAAATGTTGGAAATATATTATGCATGCAGTCCTTCAGCAGGTTCACAATGCCTAGAGAGCTGTGCACTTACGTAAGTCATCATGAAAAATACAGCAATGTTCGTTAACCATTGATTGAGAGCACATACAGCATCCAAAGTTTGATGCAAAATATTTCCTTGCACTTCTCATCAATCACTTGTTGTGTGTAGAATTCTCCTTCAAAACATATCTAAGAATCTTCTTTTATTGCCTAAATTGCTATTTCCCCAAGTTCACCTAAGTCTTTTTCTTCTCTCCACATTTTTTTTCCATTCTTGCTCAATTTAGTTCCAGTCCTGCCATCTTTCTGGAAGGAAACAAACAACTTTGGCTGAGTAGGAGAGCAGGAAGGTTGGAACGCCAAAGTCCAATTACTGAAGGAAGGAAAGTTCTTGAAGTTTGTGTTACCAAAGAAAAAAAGAAAAGAATAGGGGGAAAAGGAAAAAAAATTCTCTATCCTATTACACCTGTTGTATAATCCTTAAAGGAATTATAAGAAGTGGATTAAGCCTGAGAAGTTTGAAATGTACTTTAATGAGTTCCATGATTGTTCTCGGAATATTGTTAATTTTGGAAAAGCAGACTCAACTTAAATGCATGTTTCCATGAAGTAAATTATCTCACATACAATCTATATGTGGGGGATGATGTCAATAAAATGTCAAATTGCATGAGATTTACATGATTTCCCCCTCCCCAGTTTTTTCCTTGCTTTATTTATCAAATAGCGACATTTAAATGCAAACCAACCTAATACAAGTTCCAGAGGAACATAGTATTGTGCAGTGTGCAAGTGCTTACTGCAAGTTATTCTTTTTGAATTATATATTAGAAATTAGCTCCAAAACTCAGTCTTTTTTTTTTTTTTTTTTTTTTTTGAGACAGTCTCACTACTTTGCCCTGGGTAGAGTGCCATGGCATCACAACTCACAGCAACCTCAAGCTCTTGGGTTTAAGCGATTCTCTTGCCTCAGCCTCCCAAGTAGCTGGAACTACAGGTACCTGCCACAACGCCCGCCTAATTTTTGGTTGTAGTTGTCATTGTTTGGCAGGCCTGGGCTGGATTTGAACCGGCCAGCTCTGGTGTATGTGGCTGGCACCCTAGCCATTGAGCTACAGGCACTCAGTCTTTTAAAACAACAAACTTTTTTGCTTTATTAAATCACGAGTAAAACAACAAACTTTTTAAACACTTTTTTAAAATTGACAACTAAAAATTGTGCCCTTTTTGTATATAACTTGAAGTTTTGACTAAGTTAACTAATTAACATATGCATTACCTCATTTTTTGTGATGAGAACACTTAAACTCTACTTCTTAATAATTTTCGAGCATAAAATACAAGTTATTAATTATAGCCACTATGTTGTCCAGTAAGTTCCTTGAACTTACTCCCCATAACAAAAATTTTGTACCTTTTAATTAACACCTCCCTGCTGCCATCCCCTGGTAATCTTCATTCTGCTCTTTGCTCCTATAAATTCACGTTTTTTAGATTTTGCATATTAATATAAGTAAGATGATGCTATACTAATCTTCCCACACCCGGTTTATTTCATTGATCCAGGTTTATCAATGTTGTTGCAAATGACAGTATTTCCCAGGTCAAATATTATTCTATTATATATATATTCCACGTTTTCTTTCTCCATTCTTCAAATGATTGACATATAGATTGATTCCATAGCAGGAACTCAAACTGATATTTTCTTTATAGCAAGAAAATGAATAATGTGATTGAAACATAGGCCAAAGAACTGAATAGATATTTTTCAAAAGAAGCCATACAAATGGCCCTTGTGTATGTGAAAAAATGCTGAACATCACTATTCATCAAGGAAATGCAAATTAAAACCACAATGAGATATCACCCCTGTTAGAATGGCTATTATCAAAAATATGAAAGACAATAAGTTCTGGCGAGGATGTGGAGAAAGGGAATAGTGGTATACTGTTGGTGAGCTATAAATTAGTACAGCCATTATGGAAAACAGTATGGAGTTTACGCAAAGAATTAAAAATAAAACAACCGTATGATCCAGTGATTTCCACTTCTGGGTATTGTTATCTGAGAGACCAAAATAAGCACTCTTTTATCAAATTAGGTGGAAACTAAGGTTAAGGAAACAAAAGTTGCCTACAGGTCCAGGGTTCAGGGTTTAGCTGGTATGGCAACTCCCTAAATTCCTGTGGCTACAAGAAAAATCATACTCTTAATATATCAGCAGATCACTTCTGCCTCCGATTTACAACCCAGACCACTACAACACAGATTGGGCAAAGGACTCCAGCCTGACAGATATTCTTTTCTGATAAACAACTGCAGACCTCAAGCCAGTTTTAAAGAGAGAGTGAACTCAAGCTGTCTTTTTGTCCTATTTTTTCACCTTATAGACATAAAGAACCAATTCCATCTCATTTTAATGCTAAAACCCCATCCCAAAGTGAACATGGGATATATTGTATAATAAATATATACATATTTACTTACTGCACATGCACTCCATATCCCTCATAAATACATACAGCTTCCCTCAAACCTACTGAATATTTGAGCCTATAATATAATATTGACTTTATGAGGCATAAAACACAACCTGCCTTTTCCCTTTGAAGAGAAAGCACCATTGATCCATGCCAGAAACTCTTTGTTGCCAGTTTACAAAATGATATTACTCTCCTTTCTACTATTTGGCTATCCTGATGGTCTTTTAGATGGTCGTCTGTATATTACGGAACTACAATTAATACATCAAAGAGATATCTGCACTACCATGTTCATTGCAGCATTATTCACAGTAGCTAAGAAACTTTTTCTAAAAGCATTTTCTTTAGTTCAGGAACACAGTGCCCATAAACCATGTTCTCTGGCTCAGGATTGCTCACAAGACTGCAATCAAAGAGTCAGCTGGGGATGCTACCATCTCCAGGGTCAACTGGGGGAAGATTTATTTCCAAACTCCCTTCATACTATCAGCAGGTTTCAGTTTCTCATGAGCCTTTGGCCTGAGGACCTTAGCTCCTTCCTGGCTCTTGGCTCAAGATAGCTTACCACATGAGCCTTTCTCTAGGGCAGCTCACAACATAGCAAGCAAATGAAAGTGGAAGAGAGGTCAAGAAAGGCAGAAGCTAACTGCAGAAACAACATCCTATCCCTTTGCTATAGTCTCTTCAGTAGAAGCAAGTCATGAAGCCCAGCTACACTTAGATAGCATGAGTATCAGGAGTCATTTTAGGAGTTACTACATAGAGAATGGAAAAATTCTCTCAAACATTTGCATATTTTGCACCTATTCCATAATTAAACAATTGAAATTGTTTTCTTGCTTATTATTATTATTTCTTGCTTATTATTATTGCATAGCAATGTTTCACTATGAAAGGTAAATGTTTTATTCATATTTAATGCAATAATTCTCCAACCTTTAATTGAATTACAGGCACCTGCAAAGCTTCGTCAATCGTGGATTACTTGACCTTGCCCCAGAATTTCTGATTTTGTGGGCATTTCTGAAAATTTTCTGGGTGAAGCTACACACTTGATCTTAGCCAAAAGGCTAAGAAGAAATCTGAGTTATGCTCCTGTTACTGGACCACTACAGAACAATTTCTTTATTAGTCACCTATCATATCTTCTGAACTGTGTTAATATTTTAAATTAGTACTGTCATTGTTTTTGTTTTGGCTCTGGTTGCAAAGTATGCAAGTTTGAAGAATGTATACAGCTCTGTCTTCCCCATAAATCCTGATATTTTTAGTGCCTGTTTTTTTTTTAAGTATAGGTTTTTCAAGAATGCATACATTTCATTACACTATTATTATTTGTGTCAAGACATGATTTATCGAATTATTTTGAAAAAGAAATCTATCTTATAGATGATGAGTAAGCATTTGAAAATAAAAGAACACACATTAATTTCTAACTGGGAGAAAAGAATGATTAATTCTGGGAATGTCAGTCCCTGCCATAATGAATTTAGGAAATATATATATCCATTCAAGAAAACAAACACAAACTGGGATGTCATGAGAGATGACTGTATCTTATAACTCACAGGCTTACACCTATGATCTTTTTGGAAAATGAATGAAAGGGATGACATTTTATTTAAAGATTTTTTTCTCTCTTATTTTGTTATCCTGTTTTATGTGCAAGGGATTTTAATTCTTGCTTCTTAACATTCTTTGAAAATAAATTCTTAGAATCTAACATTGGGCACATAATTGCAAAATTTAAAATGATCTTTTTCTATTTCTTTGTAGCAAGTATCTTCAAGTTGTGCTGACACAGGATTGGCTGATAGGTGGCTCACTCTAGGGGAAAATCATTGGAATGGAAGAAAGTATTGAATTCCTATCTCAGCTCACTTTTTTTTTTTTAATTTGTTGGATGACTCTGTAAAGTTATTTGGTTTCACTGGCAGTCTGTTTCACATTTGTGAAATAGAATAATAAAATAATTCCTTTTGCCCTGATCATCTTATTAGGCTATAAATGATAAATAGTAACCAACTAAGCAGAATTTGTTTTCTTTCTATGAAGATAGGATGGGCTGAGAAGTTTCAAGAAGGGCTGAGATGGGGAAATTTTTCACTGTAGGGTATACTGACTTTACATATTATCATCTGTAATGATGAACTAGATAATGATAAAATTTCTCTTTATGTGACAGCAGATGACTCTGAGTTTGCTAAGAATTACAGTAGTGAGAAATGTAGAGAGTATGATGAAAACTAAATGTGATTTGACTAAAAGGATACATTAGAATGTTACTTGTATGCACTAAGAAATGGATTTCCATAAGCAAATAAAACATGAATAATTTTATGAAATATGTTTAAGATTGATTGATTGCCACATATATCTGCAACACATTATCAAATTTAGAGCATTTCTTGTGTGTCTGTAGAATTTGCTTGGTTTGCTACCTAGAAGTGTCAAATGTAGGGCCAGTCTAGAATAATTGAACAATTCAAGAATTTTTTATATGTAAATGTAAATGTTAAATATTAATACGCCCCAAATTACAAAGCTACAAATATATTTCTCAGTTTGTTTCTTGGAGTTGCTAGACTTGGTTTTATAATTCAATGCAAGGATCATTTTAGGGACAACAAAAGGGGATAAAAAACCTTCCATATTGAAACACCACGTTTATCATTACAAAGAGATGAATTAGACAGAACACATCTAAACAAGACCAAGTGTAGGATGCTCAAGTGTCTGAGGAAGCTATACATCAAATTTGTGCTGCCATTCACAGAGTTCCCAAAAAATCGACAATGAATGTGTGCTATGATGTAGGCATCCCTCGGCTTGCTCTCTGTTGGGCTCTCATAAACAGCCTCATTGACAAACAAGCATAGCAGATCTTAAAGAGTCAGAAAAGACCAAAAAATGCAAATTCCATTGAAATTTTTAGAGGTTAATGGAAGATTAAAATATATTTTAGGTCACAACCTCTTTTGTATGCTGAAAAGTCAATCGTTATCATGTCAATTTAGGGCACAGAAAAACCAACCTGTGTTTGAACAAATTAATGATTCACCAAAACTTAGCATCTTTTTGTGCTATATGAAACTTAGGAGGCTTTTTTGACTATGTATTTTGCTAAAACATGATAACCAGAATTATGTAACTAGATAAATAACTATAATTTTTCTCATGCTCAGAATGTCATGGAAGATTTTATGTTCTGGGAGATTATAGCTTTACCTCACTTCATCTCATCATTTACTATTTGTTTATTTATTTATTATTGTTGGGGATTCAATAAAGGTACAAAGAACCAGGTTACATTGATTGCATCTGTTAGATGAAGTCCCTCTTACAATTGTGTCCTGCCCCAAAAGGTATATCACACATTATCATTCCCATCCCCCTCCCTCCTTCCCTCTCGCTGCTTTCACCCTTCCCCCCCCACCATGTACTAGGTCATTGATTGTCCTCATATCAGAATTGAGTACATAGGATTCTTGCTTCTCCATTCTTGTGATGCTTTACTAAGAATAATGTGTTCCACTTCCATCCAGATTAATACAAAAGATGTAATGTCTCCATCTTTTTTAATGGCTGAATAGTATTCCATAGTATACATATACTACAGCTTGTTAATCCATTCCTGGGTTGGTAGACATTTAGGCTGTTTTCACATTTTGGCGATTGTAAATTGAGCTGCGATAAACAGTCTAGTGCAAGTGTCCTTATGTTAAAAAGATTTTTTTCCTTCTGGGTAAAAAGCCCAAAAAAGAGATTGCAGGATCAAATGGGAGGTCTAACTTGAGTTCCTTGAGGGTTCTCCATACTTTCTTCCAAAAACGTTGTATTAGTTTGCAGTCCCACCAACAGTATAAAAATGTTCCTTTCTCTCCACATTCAGGAAGCATGTGCAGTTTTGAGATTTTGTGATGTGGGCCATTTTCATTGGGGATAGGTGATATCTCAGGATGGTTTTAATTCGCATTTTTCTAATAATTAGGGATGATGAGCATTTTTTTCATATGGTTGTTAGCCATTTGTCTGTCTTCTTTAAGAAGGTTCTATTTATCTCTCTTGCCCATTTATATAAGGGATTGTTGGATTTTTTTCATGTTGATTAATTTGAGTTCTCTGTAGATCCTAGTTATCAAGCTTTTGTCTGATTGAAAATATGCGAATATACTTTCCCATTGTGTAGGTTGTCTATTTGCTTTAGTTGTTTTCTCCTTAACCGTACAGAAGCTTTTCAGTTTAATTAAGTCCCATTTGTTTATTTTTGTTGCTGCTGCAATTGTCAAGGAAGTCTTCTTCATAAAGTCTTTCCCCAGGCCAATATCTTCAACTGTTTTTTCTACATTTTCTTTGAGGATTTTTATCACTTCATGCCTTAAATTTACATCTTTTATCCATTTTGAACCAATTTTTGTGAGTGGAGAAAGGTGTGGGTTCTGTTCCAGTCTTTTACATGTGGATATCCAGTTCTCCCAGCACCATTCATTGAATAGGGATTCTTTTCCCCAGTGTATGTTCTTTTTGGTTTATTGATGATTAGGTTGCTGTAAGATGTTAACTTTTTCTCCTGGTTTTCTATTCAGTTCCAGATGTCTATGTCTCTATTTTTGTGCCAATACCACGCAGTTTTGATCACTATGGCCTTGTAGTACAGCCTGGTAGGCTGATGCCCCAGGGTTTGCTTTTATTACTAAGAACTGCCTTAGCTATATGGGATTTTTTTCTGGTTCCATGCAAAATGAAGAATTATTTTCCATGTCTTGAAAGTACAATGTTGGTTAATCCGTCCCTCCCCAAAAGGGGAGCAGGACTTTCCGGCATGATTAGGGAGGCATGAGAGAACAGCAAGTCATCCCAATTGCAGCTTAAAGGCTGGGAGAAAAATTTGGTAACCGGCTTTCCAGACACCCCCCTGTATAGTTATAGATTTTGGAGACAAAAGACCAGGGTTAGAGACAAGTACAGAAAAGGTTGCTCCAGTGTCGAAAAGAAATTTTCTCTCCTGGCGCTCCACTACAAGGCAAACCTGGGGCTCTTGAGGGGTGATGACACAAGCTGGAGCCATGAGAATTTGCCCCAGGCACCCTCAGTCCAGTTTGGGCTCCGATGGGGTCACTATCCCAGGAGGCCTTCGCCTCTGGGGACAGGCCACCCTCCAGTGGTCACCCTTGCATTCTGGACAGGGGCCAGCTGGCTTGCCCAGCCAGTGTTTTTACCTTAAGTCTTTGTATATTTTTGCAAGTTAGATGATTTCTTGGAGACAGGATATACAGACCATAAAAGTTGACTTCCCTACATTGACCACTTCGTTAAGCTGACCTAATATTCATAGACCAAGCATGCACCACATGTATGTGTCAATACAGTAGGACTATTTCCTTAATGTTGATCACCTCTGATTATTGACCAGTTTGTGACAGTCCTGTGGGTAGTCAACTTACAGAGGTTCTACTATAATTGGGCAGTGATTTTTATATCCATTCAGCTTGTCTATGTCTTTTAATTGGAGCGTCAGGACAATTCTTGCTCAGTGTCTAGTATTGATATGGGGGTATTTTTCTATTCATCATGCTGATACCTTGTTGTTTTGTTTTTCCTCTTATGCTAGTGCTTTAAAAGAGCCATGAGATTTAATTTTCAGGTATTTATACACTGGTAGGTATTTATTATATTGTTTCATGAATAGTACAATATAGAACGTTTTCTTTTCTTTTTCTTTTTTGAGACAGAGTCTCACTTTGTCACCCTTGGTAGAGTGCTGTGGCATCACAGCTCACAGCAACCTCCATCTCCTGGGCTTAGGCGATTCTCTTGCCTCAGCCTCCCAGGCAGCTGGGACTATCAGCGCCCACCACAACGCCAGACTATTTTTTTGTTGCACTTTGGCCAGGGCTGGGTTTGAACCTGCCACCCTCGGTATATGGGGCTGGAGCCCTACCCACTGAGCCACAGGTGCCGCCCAATATTGAACAGTTTCTATAGGGCAGGTCTAAGTAGTGAAAAATTCTCTAGATATTTGCTTGTCTGGAAAAGTCTTTTTTTCTTTTGTGCCTTCCTTATGAATTTTTTTTTTTTTATTAAAGCACAGCTGTGTACATTAGTACAATCAAGGGGTACAATGTGCTGGTTTCATATACAATCTGAAATTGGAAAAGTCTTTATATGAAACTTAGTTTTGCAGGATACAAAATTCTTGGCTGGTGTTGTTCTTTTTAAGAAGATTAAAATGGAATCCCTCTGGCTTATAAGGTCTTCTACCACTGGCTTAGACTATGACTACCACAGGGGAATAGGAGCAATCTACATAAGCCCCGATAGACTTTCTTTGGTAGGTTAGTTATTGCTTTTGTTTTGCAGCTTGTAGAATTTTCTCCTTCATTTTGACTTTGGCCAGTTTCTTTTTTTTTTTTTTTTTTGCAGTTTTTGGCAGGGCTGGGTTTGAACCCGCTACCTCTGGCATATAGGGCTGGCGCCTTACTCCTTTGAGCCACAGGCGCTGCCCGACTTTGGCCAGTTTCATGACTATGTGTCTTGGCAATATCCTATTTGGTATGAATCTTTCTGATGTTCGATAACCATTTTGTTTCTGAATATCTGAATCTCTGGTGATACCAAAGAAGTTTTCCTCAATAATTTCCTTGAGTAGGTTTTCCATGCTTTATGCATTTTCTTCCTCTCCCTCAGGGATAACTATAATTTATTTATATATTGGCTCTTTTTGCATAGTTCCATATTTTTATGAGTGATTGTTCATTCTTCTCTGTTCTTTTTTCTGCATCTTTGGCTGGGTTAGTTTGAAATCCTTGTCCTCAAATTCTGAAATTCTTTCTTCTGCTTGGTGTAGCCTGTTCTTAGAGCTCTCTGCTGTATTTTGAAGTTCCCTAAGTGACTCTCTCATTTCTTTGCATTTTGTTATATCCTTTCTTATGTTGTCTATCTCTTTGGTGACTTTTTATTTTTTTTTCTTTGATGTTCTGAATTTTTTTTTGGCTTCTTTGTGTTAATTTTCAATGTTCTCTTCAACCCCATTTATCTTATTTGCCATCCATATTCTGTATTCTCTTTCTGACATTTTGATAATTTCTTTTTGGTTGGGGTTTGTTGCAGTAGGACTGTTGTGATCCTTTGGAGGTGTCAAACTAGATTGTTTTTTCATTGTTTCATGTTCAGAGTTGTTTTGCTGATTTCTTCTCATTTGAAATCTCTTCTATCAGTTCCCTGCAGTTAGGTTTGCAATGCTCCTATTATCCTTCGCTGGAAACTCTTCTATTTAGTGAGAAGAAGGAGAGGTGGTGCTTCTGTGTCCTTTTCCACAAGACTGACCAGTAGGAGAGGGACAGATACAGTGTGAAATATTGTAATATACCTGTTCTGTGTTGTCCTATTCCCCTGTGGTAGTCATAGTCTAAGCCAGTGGTGGAAGACCTTTATGTGAAGTGGTACGTTGGTCCCTAGGCCACTATTGGAAACTTGGGCAGGAGGCTGAGTGAGTTTCTTTCCATGGAGGTGTGTGATTATTCTGCCTGGGTTTCCCTGCGGCAGTGGCAGTGGTTGTCTACGTTGTGGCTGCAGGTGTCAGGGCTGCAGGTGTTTGCTCCATCCAGAAGTGGACATTAGGTATAACTGTGGTATATGGTGGTGGGCGGCTTGTGGTTGGCAGGTCTGTGGTGGAGAGCTGGGCTATAAGAGTGGCATTGTGTGGTGCTGCATGGGCATGGCTTGAGTTTTCTTTTTTTTTTGTAGTAGCCATCCTAACAGATGTGAGGTGATATCTCATTATAGTTTTGATTAGTGTTTTTCTGATAATTATGATAGATGTCCAGCATCTTTTCTTATACCTGTTGGCCACTTATATGCTTTTTTTTCCTTTAAGGGATAGACACTTGCTCTGTCATGGATGTTGGGGTGCAGCAGTGCGTTCATAGCTCACCGTAACTTGAATTCCTGGGCTCAGGTACTCTTCTTGCCTCAGCTTCCTGAGTATCTGGGACTACAGGCACCAGATACTCAGGAGCCAACCATGCTTGGCTAATTAAAAAATTTTTTTTAGAGATTGAGTCTTGCTGTGTTTTCCAGGTTGGTCTTAAACTATTGGTCTCAAATGATCCTCCTACCTCGCTTCCTAAAGTTCTAGGATTACAAGTGTGAACCATTATACCCAGCTTATATGACCTTTTTGGAGAAATGTCTGTTCAGTTCCTTTGTCCATTTTAAAGTTTTTGCTATTGAATTATAGGAATGTCTTCTGTATTTTAGAAATTAACTCTTTATCAAATACATGGTTTATAAAACATTGATGAATGTAATTGCTAGTCTTATGTGTTCATCTCTGTCCAGTTACAAAGTAGTACAGTTTCTATTAATGTGTTTCATTAACTTAAAGTCCTCCCATTTAATCTATAACTATTTCTGCATGTACTTTTACCATTTAAGAACTGTATTTGAAAACATTACTATATCACTGTTGTCGGACAAAAAGAATTAACAGCAATTCTCTAATATTATCAAATATCTAGTCAGTGTTTACATTTCCCTGATTATCTCAAAAAATATATATATTTTTAAATTGTTGGGGATTCTTTGAGGGTACAAGAAACTAGGTTACACTGATTGCATTTGTTAGGTAAAGTCTCTCTTACAATTGTATTTTGCCCCTAAAAGGTGTGGCACACACCAAGACCCCACCCCCCTCACTCCTTCCCTCTCTTTGCTGTTCCTTTCCCCACCCCTCCCTCATTCTTTCTCTCTCTGTTCTCCCCTTCCTTCACCCCCACTGGGTCATTAATTGTCATTAATTGTCCTCATATCAAAATTGAGTACATGGGATTCATGCTTCTCCATTCTTGTGATGCTTTACTAAGAATAATTTGTTTCACTTCTATCTAGGTTAATACAAAGGCTGTAAAGTCTCCATTTTTTTTTAATGGCTGAATAGTATTCCACAGTGCACATATATCATAGCTTGTTAATCCATTCCTGGGTTCGTGGGCATTTAGGCTGTTTTCACATTTTGGCGATTGTAAATTGAGCTGCAATAAACAGTCTAGCACAAGCGTCCTTATGATAAAAGGGTTTTTTTCCTTCTGGATAGATGCCCAGTAATGGGATTGCAGGATCAAATGGGAGGTCCAGCTTGAGTTTTTTGAGAGTTCTCCATACTTCCTTCCAAAAAGGTTGTATTAGTTTGCAGTCCCACCAGCAGTGTAAAAGTGTTCCCTTCTCTCCACATCCGTGCCAGCATCTCCAGTTTTGAGATTTTGTGATGTGGGCCATTCTCACTGGGGTTAGATGGTATCTTAGGTTGGTTTTGATTTGCATTTCTCTAATAATTAGGGATGATGAGCATTTTTTCATATGTTTGTTAGCCATTCGTCTGTCTTCTTTAGAGAAGGTTCTAGTCATGTCTCTTGCCCATTGATGTATGGGATTGTTGGTTTTTTCCATGTGGATTAATTTGAGTTCTCTATAGATCCTAGTTATCAAGCTTTTGTCTGATTCAAAATATGCAAATATCCTCTCCCATTGTGTAGGTTGTCTATTTGCTTTGGTTGTTGTCTCCTTAGCTGTACAGAAGCTTTTTAGTTTAATTAAGTCCTATTTGTTGATTTTTGTTGTTGTTGCAATTGCCATGGCAGTTTTCTTCATGAAGTCTTTACCCAGGCCGATATCTTCCTTTGCTGTCTTTGAGGATTTTTATTGTTTCTTCCTTTGCTTTCTTTGAGGATTTTTATTGTTTCATGCCTTAAATTTAAGTCCTTTATCCATCTCGAATCAATTCAAGGCAGCTTGAAGAATCTTTTCTTTTGTCTTGACTTTGGACAAGTTCATCACAATGTGTCTTGGGGAAGCTCAGTTAGAGTTGAGGTGACCTGGGGTCTGATATCCCTCTGAAAGGAGTGTGTCAGAATCTTTGGTGATTGTGGGAAAGTTTCATTTATAATATTTTCTAGTATGGCTTCCATTCCCCTGAGGCATTCTTCGTCCCCTTCTGGGATACCTATAACTCATATGTTTGAATGCTTCATAAAGTCCCATAATTCTGTCAGTGAACGTTCTGCTTTCTCGCTCTTCCTTTCTGCCTCTTTAACTATCTGAGTTATCTCAAGAGCTTTGTCCCCTACCTCTGAGATTCTTTCTTCTGCATGGTCTAATCTGTTGTTGATACTTTCTATTGCATCTTTAAGTTCCCTAATTGACTGCTTCAGGTCCTTCATCTCTGCTATATCCTTTCTATATTCTTCATATCGTTCACCTCTTATTTGATTCTGTTTTTGGATTTCCTTTTGGTTATTTTCCACTTTATCAGCAGTTTCCTTCATTGTTTCCATCATTTCCTCCATTGTTTTCATCATCTGTATTCTAAATTCCCTTTCCGTCATTTCTAACATTTCCTTATAGGTGGAATCCTCTGCTGTAGCTACCTCACAGTCCCTTGGGTACTGTGAGGATTGGTACTGTATGGATTGGTTTTTCATGATGCCAGGAGTTCTCTGCTGATTCTTCCTCCTGAGTGATTTCTTTTATTTGTTTCCTTGCCCTAATTGTCCTTTCACTTCCTCCTGCTCATTAAGTTGCCGTGCCTCTGGACTAGGGTTTTGATGAGTCCTTTTGGTACAGGACCAGAAGGATCAGAAGATTGAAGAGCAAGAAGGCAAAAAAGAAAGCAAAAAAAAAAAAAAATAAAAGAAAAGAAAAAGGAGAAAGGAGAGGGGGTAGGAAGAAGCGAATATTGACAAAAAGAAGAGAGGCACAGAGGGGGACAGGAGCAATGTAGGTGTACAGTAGGGTTCTTTGACCTAACCTTAAGAACCCCCAGCCTTGGCTCAGCGCCTGTGGCTCAGTGGGCTAAGGTGCCAGCCACATACATCTGAGCTGGTGGGTTTGAATCCAGCCTGGGCTTGCCAAACAACAATGACGGCTGCAACCAAAAAATGGCTGGGCATTGTGGCGGGTGCCTGTAGTACCAGCTACTTGGGAGGTAGAGGCGGGAGACTCGCTTGAGCCCAGGAATTGGAGGTTGCTGTGAGCTGTGATGCCACAGCACTCTCTCCAGGGTGACAGCTTGAGGCTCTGTCTCAAAAAAAAAAAAGAACCCCCAACCTCTGGGGTGCCAGGTTGGGTGGTTCCCTTGAGGTCAGCAGCTCTTTGCCAGCCTGTTTGGACACAGTACCCCACCTCCATCAAGTATAGAGGAAAGACAAAAATGCTATAAATCAAACCAATACAAGCAAACCCAAAACTTTATGGGGTAAAATTGGGGGGAAAACCAAGTAGTAGGGGTAGAAACACTAGCAAAAATGAAGTTCTAATTGTTGAAAAAGGCAACAATGGAAATTTGTATTTAACGTAGAAAAATGAAGAAATAAAAGAAAGAAAGAAAAAGAAAAGAAAAATCTATAGGGAAAATGTTGAAATTAAAAATAAAAAACAAAACCAAACTATACAAAACAAAGCAAAACCAAAAACAAAGCTGTATATATATCTTGCTGAATATTGTCTGGGCAACAGGTGATCTTCTGGGTTATGATATGTTAATCACAATCCTGATATGGGTGTATGAGTTGGAGACTGGAGGCCTCTAATGATTTCTCAAACCCCACAGGGTGGAAAGCCTAAATCTCTCCTCAGCCTGCTTAAAAGACACTTTAAATTGCTAACTTGGGCTATGCAGAAGCTTTCCCAGGAAAGCACTTGTCGCTGGGATCTCTTCTTAAGTGGCTATTCACTTACCCAGTGTGCCAAAAGTGGTCTCACTCTATGTCCCTGTGGGCTAAGGCTGCAAGGCATCTTAGTCCCTGCCTTTAGGCTGCTCAGTCACTAGATGACTCGCTCCTGTCCAATGCTTGTTCTTGGACCTTGAGGGTGGAGCTTGCCAAGGCAGTTCTTCCACAATGGCTCCACGTGGCCCATAGCCAAACACTATTAGCTCCGTCTGGCTTGGTGGCTCAGTCTGGGGCCCTAGACAACATTTAAAGTCCTCCGCACTTTTGCCCAAGTTCTCCTAAGGTAGTTCAACTGAGTGCCAAGTCAAAAAAAACCCAAACAGCTCACAGGTAAGGTCTTTCCAGTTTGCAGTCTCACTGCTGCTGTTCTTACAGCTGCTGGCAAGATTAGACTGAACGAACACACGCAACCACTTGCCAGTTCTCCAGTGCTATTGCCTTCCTCATGGGGTCCAGAAGTCTCACGCTGACTCCCTGTGTCCCCAAAGGGATGTTTTTGGGCAGGTCTCGCCAGCCAGAGATGCCTGGAGTCTTTTTTTCTCAGATTCACTGTGCCCAGTTGCAAGGAAGCTGTTACTCCCCACCATCTTGCTCCGGAAGTCAATAAAAATATTTTTTTACAATTCGTTTGAATCAGGATCTGCATTAGGTCTCTAGGTTGCAATTGGTTATTGTGTATCTCAAGTCTATCTAAGTTTTAAAACGATTATTTTTCTTTAAAACATTTTTTACCATGGTAAAATATGCATAACATACAATTTATCATCTTAACGATTTTTAAGTATACAGTTTGGTGGCATTAAGTATCTTCATATTGTGCAAACAGTACCACCATCCATTTCCAGACCTTTTTTTTTTTTTTTGAGACAGAGCTCAAAGCTGTTGCCCTGGGTAGAGTGCTGTGGCATCACCACTCACAGCAACCTCCAACTCCTGGGCTTAAGCAATTCTTTTGCCTCAGCCTCTCAAGTGCTGGGACCACAGGCACCTGCCACAATGCCTGGCTATTTTTTGGTTGCAGCCGTCATTGTTGTTTGGCGGGCCCGGGCTGGATTTGAACCCACCAGTTCATGTGTATCTGGCTGGTGCCTTAGCCGTTTGAGCCACAGGCACCGAGCCATTTCCAAAACTTTCTGTATTAAAAAACCAAAACTCTGTACCCATTTAACAATAACTCTCATTCCCCCATTCCCCCAGTCCCTAGAAACCACCATTCTATTTTCTGTCTCTATGGTTTTGACCATTCTAAGTACCTCATGTAAGTGGTATCATGTAGTATAATTATTATTATCTTTTTGTGACTGGCTCATTACATTTAGCATGATGGGCAGTAGCATATGTTAGCTTTTCCAAACATATGTATTTTTGAGACAGCGTCTCACTATGCACTCAGGCTGGAGTGCAATGGTGCCATCCTAATTCACTGCAGCCTCAAACTCCTGGGCTTAAGTGATCCTCCTGCCTCTGCCTCCTAAGTAGCTCAGACTGCAGGCGCTTGCCACCACACCTGGTTAATTTTTCTATTTTTTGTAGAGATGGGGTCTTGTTCCCGTTGTGGCTGGTCTTGGACTCTTGACCTCAAGCAGTCCTCCAGCTTTGGCCACTCAAAATGCTAGGGCTGCAGGCATGAACCATCACACCCTGCCAGCATTTCCATACTTTTAAAGGTAGATAGTATTCTATTATATATATACTACATATATCACATTTAACTTACTGATTCATTTGTCACTGAACATTTGGGTTGCTTCCATGTTTTATTTAACGTGAAAAATGCTGGTATGGGGTGGTGCCTTTGGTTCAGTGAGCCACATATACTGAGGGTGGGAGGTTCAAACCCAACCCTGGCCAAACTGCAACAAAAAAATAGCCAGGCATTGTGGTTGGCGCCTGTAGTCCATGCTACTTGGGAGGCTGAGGCCAGAGAATCTGCCTAAGCCCAAGAGTTGGAGGTTGCTGTGAGCTGTGACGCCACAGCACTCTCCTTAGGGCCATAAAGTGAGACTCTGTCTCAAAAAAAGCAAAATGCTGGTATAAACATGGGTGGGGTGTACAAATACTTTTTTGAGATCTTGCTTTTGGTTTTTTTGGACATATAACCAGCTAATTGTTGGATCGTATGGTAATTCTATTTTTAATATTTTGAGAACTACCATACCATTTTCCACAGCTGCTGCACCATTTTATATTCTCAGCAATAGTGCACAAAGCTTCCATTTTCTCCACAAATTCACCAATACTTTTCACCAATACTGTTTTTTTTTTTCCTCATAGTAGCATCCAAATGGGTATGAGGTGGCATCTCCTTATGGTTTTGACTTTTATTTCCCTAATGATTATTGGCATTGAGACTCTTTTTATGTGTTTATTGGTCATTTGTATATCTTATTAGAGATATGTCTATCCAAGTACTTTGTCTGTTTTTTAAGTATTTTTTTTGTTTTGATTGTTGAGTTTTAGGACTTCTCTATATATTCTGTATATTAATCCTTTATCAGATATCTGAAGTCTCTTTTATTTTATTTTATTTTATCTTCAATTTTTGTTTTGAGACACAATCTCACTCTGTTGCCTGGGCTAAAGTACTGTGGTGTCAGCTGAGCTCACAACAACCTCAGACTCCTGGGCTCAAGAAATACTCCTGAATAGTCCCAGCAAGGTGCCCACACAAGGCCTGACTTATTTTTCTATTTTTAGTAGAGATGAGGTCTCATTCTTGCTCAGGCTAGCCTCAAACTCCTGAGCTCAAGCAATCCTCCTGCCTTAGTCTCTCAGAGTGGAGGGTTACTGGTGTGAGCCAGTGTGCTTGCTCCTGAAGTCTATTTTAATTAATTGATTAATTAATTAATTGAGACAGAGTCATACTTTGTTGCTCTCTATAGAGTGCTGTGGGTGGCATCAAAGCTCACAGCAGCCTCAAACTCTTGGGCTTAAGCAATCTCTTGTCTCAGCCCCTCAAGTAGCTGGGACTACAGGTACCCACCACAACACCTGGCTATTTGTTTTTTAGAGACAGGGTCTTGCTTTTGCTCAGGCTGGTCTCAAACTCCTGAGCTCCGCCTTGGCCTCCCAGAATGCTAGGATTATAGATGTGAACCACCACTCCTGCCCCCTTGCAGTCTCTTTTAATCTATAATTTTTTTCCTCCCTTTTTTTTCTTCTTGCAACTTTTTTGTTGAAGAGATTATAAGTTTTGTTTTATTTCACTGTGCTTTGTTCACATTATGGTCAGCAGTCTTATTTATTTATTTATTTTTCTTTCTACAATGCAGGCTTGTCTTTTGCAGCCTAAAGAACCATAGGTTATAGGATATTTCCAGAGGAGCAGAACTTTAACATTGACTCTTAGTTGCACACATCTAACTGTGGAACAGATACATTGAATTTCATCTATGCATTTGTATTAGGTTGGAACCTGAATTAGATTCTGAAATTATGGCTATTAAGAAGCTATCTTGGGCTGGGCGCAGGGGCTCACGCCTCTAATCCTAGCAGTTGGGGAGGCCGAGGTGGGTGGATTGCTCAAGCTCAGGAGTTTGAGACCAACCTGAGCAAGAGTGAGACCCCGTCTCTTAAAAAAAATAGCCAGGGGTGTGGCGAGTGTCTATAGCTCTAGCTGTTGGGGAGGCAGAGGCAAGGGGATTGCTTGAACCCAAGAGTTTGAAGTTGCTGTGAGATATGACGCCACGGCACTCAACCCAGGGTGACAAGGTGAGGCTCTGTCTCCTTTAAAAAAAAAATGCTCCTTAAAGAAAGATGGAGACTTTACCTCTTTCATGTTTACATGGATGGAGCTGGAACATATTCTTCTTAGCAGAGTATCTCAAGAATGGAAGAAAAAGTATCCAATGTACTCAGCACTACTAT
>CAUYRH010073367.1:0-10350 GCA_963574655.1 Perodicticus potto
TTTCACATAGTAAATGAGAAAATCTCATGAATGTTATGTCAATCAGGTTGATAAAAATAACTCAGATTGTATGTGAAACCTGCACACTGTACCCCATGATTGAATTATTGTACACAGCTATGATTCAATAAAATAAAATAAAAATAAAAATAAATAAATAAATGAAAGGAGTGTGACACTGGATAGACAAATGGACTACAGTCACAGAATAAGGATATAGGAAATAGTGAAATGTGTAAAAAGAAACTGATAATGTAGCAGAAAGATGTTACAAAGTGGCTGGGGAAGACAGCTATTCAACAAACAGTGCTGGCACTCTGTGGTCCGGATAGGGTACAGAGGGGGCACATTCCTTCAGCTACAAAAAAAAAAAAAAATTTGTGTAGTAGCTCAAACAATCTAAATTTAAAAGGAAAATGTCCAAACAATTAGAAGAACGTAAATTAAAATATTTTTATGACTGGGGCGGCGCCTGTGGCTCAAAGGAGTAGGGTGCGGGCCCCATATGCGGGAGGTGGTAGGTTCAAACCCAGCCTTGGCCAAAAAAACTGTATATATATATATAGGTTATATATATAAATATAGATTTTTTTATATATAATTTAAATACATATATATATTTTTTATGACCTTGGACTAGGAAAATTTTTCTGAAGACACTAAATGCTTAAACCTTATAGGAAAATACTGGCATGCCAAATTGCACAGAAGTCAAAAGTTTCTGGGTAATAAAAGATGCTCTAAGCAAAAGACAATGATAAGACATGCACAAGAGATGTGTACAAGGAATAAAACCCCAAATGGATTAGTTCCCACCCTGGTACAGAGGTCCTACAAATCAATAAAAAGAAAGAATACTTAAGCTGGGCACTGGAGCTCAGAGGTTAGCACGACAGCCCCACACACCAGAGGTGGTGAGTTCAAACTTTGCCTGGGCTTGATTAACAAAAAAAAAAAAAAAAAAAAGAAAGAAAGAAAGAAAGAAAGAAAAGAAAGAAAACCACTTAAGAACAAAATGATAAGGGTGGCGCCTGTGGCTCAAAGGAGTAAGGCACCGGCCCTGTAAACCAGAGGTGGTGGGTTCAAACCCTGCCCTGGCCAACAACAGCAAAAAAAAAAAAAAAAAAGAAAAAAGAAAATAACATTAAAGAGTGATTCACAGTAAAGAAGAGTGAGCAACTCAAAACATTATGAAAATCTGTTTAACCCTAAACATTAAGAAAGTGTGCCCTTCAACAATATTTGATGCCAGTTAAATTGGCTTAAAAATTTACGAGATTTATGGAGTTTTTTGATACTCTGCTCATGCTCTGTAAATATGTTAAACTCTTTTGTAAAACCCTAGTAAAGTCGAAAATGAAGCTCCTTGTGATCTTATGACTTAGTAATTTCACACACACAGCACGTAACATTCCTAGAACAACAACAACAACAACAAAAGAAGTCCTCACATCTAATCAGGGAGACACAAAGCCTTGTTTACAATTAAAATAAAAATCACAAAATCTGTCAGGGCATGGATTTTCAGGGTCATACTACACAACAGCTACAAATAAGTGAACTTTGTTCACATACGCGAACTCTCAAATGTCTCCAGAAAACATACTTGAAGAGGAAAAGGCTTGTGGCAAAAAGATATATTTGATGTTATTTAAGCATCTTTTTTTTTGTATAGACAGAGTCTCACTTTATCACCCTCAGTAGAGTGCTGTGGCATCACAGCTCACAGCACCCTCCAACTCCTGGACTTAGGCGATTCTCTTGCCTCAGCCTCCCAAGTAGCTGGGACTACAGGCACCGGTCACAACGCCTGGCTAGTTTTCTGTTTTGCAGTTCGGCTGAGGCTGGATCCGAACCCACCACCTTCAGTATACAGGGCCAGCACCCTACTTGATGAGCCACAGGTGCCGCCCTAAGCATCTGTTTTTTTTTTTTACAAAGAGAAAGCTACATGACAAGTTCTTTTCAGGATGTGTGCATGTCACCTAGAAACACAATTGGCAAGGATTCTCAATACCTATTTGAGAACAGTAGGTATTGCTAGAGAGAAAGAAAAAGTAATAAGTACGGCTTCAACCGTATGTGTTATATTTTATTTCTGAGGAAAAGTAGATCTTCAGTAAACACAAGAAAATGTTAGCTTTGTTAAATACGAGTATTGGGTTATGAATGTTCTCATATTATTCTCTATGTTTTTAGTGATAACCACTCTACTGTGGCAAGAAGTAGTCTCAATATTTCTTTATTCTGAAATATTTAAAAAAAAATTTTTTTAAACTTAAGAAGCTAGGTGGATGGGGTTCAGCAAAATGTGTCAACGGCAGATTCAATTTGAAACAGGGATGAAATCTGTTGGTGTTGCAAGATCAGCCTGGTTTCTTGTATCATTTTCACCTGTCTCTCTTACATTTTCATTTCCATTAAGCTACACTATCTGCAACAGAACGATCCCAAATAAAAGCAACTTCACCTATAACGTAATTGAATGTGCAATAATATCAAAAGCCACATCCCATGGCAAAGGCTTTCAAAAGCACCATTTCAGCGTTCTTTTCAAAAAGACATTTCCCAGTTACACTATCTCGGAGAACAAAAGGAAATCCAAACCTTGAAAGGTCAAGGAATGATACAACCATCGCATTACGCATTTGCTAAGATGAATAAACTTAGGCTGCAGAAAACTTACACATAGCCGCTGCTTGCAAATGCACGTTCTGTAGTTTTCATTTCTCTTTTCTCTTCTTCATGACATTTTCATATTTGAGAACAAAAACATGAATAAGAAATGGCTCATTTGCAAAAGGAAGGGAGGGAGGGAGAGAGAGAGAAAGAAAGAAAGAACGAAAGAGACAGAGAGAGAAGGAAGGCGGGAGCAACCTTTTAGAAATAAGAAATCGTCCATTGCAAGGTCAAGTGAATTTGAAATTTCAGGACTTATCTTAAATGAGTCCCATTTGATATCCTAGTTTTTATATTTTAATAATTTGTGCATTAAGCAATACTCGACATTAAAGCAAGGACAATTTCATGCAGAATCTTTTTAAGTAGATGGGTTTTAGAACTCACGCACTTGCGTCTTCGGGAAATGTTTTTAGGAAAATCCTAAAGGACGCAGGTGCCCACCCCCAACCCCCACCCCAGCGGCAAACATAGCTCATTGACATGGATCGAGACAGTTAGTAGAACTTTAAAAAGCGTATTTTCATCAATGCAATCCTGCAATCTGCCAACACAGATCATCCTTAAATTAACTAGACACTTAAACAAGAAAAAAAGAAGAGTCAGGCTTGGCACCTGTAGCTTAAGCTGCTAAGGTGCCAGCCACATACACTAGAGCTGGTGGGTTCAAATCCAGCCCGGGCCTGCCAAACAACAGTGACAACTACAACCAAAAAATAGCCCGGCATTGCAGGGCATCTGTAGTCCCAGCTACTTGGGAGGCTGAGGCAAGAGAATAGCTTAAGCCCAAGACATGGAGATTGCTGTGAGCTGTGATGCCACAGCACTCTACCAAGGGTGACAGCTTGACACTCTGTCCAAAAAAAAAAAAAAAAAACAGTTAATTTAAAATAAAAAGATAACATATGATGAGGCACTAACTAATGTTCCTTGTAATCTTCGGTTCACACGCGTGGTCTGTAATCACCTCCCCCTGGGCCCACTGTGCTTGGTCGTCCGCCCCAGGCAGGGATTGGCCTGGCTCAGGGGTGTCCTCCCCAAGGGTGCTGTGAAGGAGGAGCTGAGAGAATGGGGATTTTTCTGGGAATATCATCCCCACAGGATGGTCGGGGGCTCCTGAAAGTTCTAGTGGAGTAGAAGGGTTCAGAGTCCTCCCTCCAGCTCCTGAATGAACAAAGCAAGTGGGATGCCTCCCCTTTCCTCCTTTGTAGAGTCTGTCCCTTTGTGGAGAAGACTTTCCCACGCGCTGGTTTGTTTCTCCTCCTACTTTAGATAAGTAAGAGGTTAGAACATCAGGGGCCCTTCTTCTTGGTCTTGTTGAAGGTGACACACTTTAGCAACACTGAGGGATCAACATGCACGTGGCCCTTTATCCCAACGCGATCTCTGGAATATATGTGAAAACGCACCGTCTACTGTGGTTACTAGAGGGGCGAAGGGGCAGAGGAAGAGGGAAGAGGCACAGCTTGGTTAAGGGACACAGCTCACACTCAGGGGAGGAATCCGGTCTGCTGCTCAGTAGCGCCCGAGGGCGAACATGGTTAATAATTTGGTGTGTATTTTCAGAAAGCCACAAGAAAGGATTTTGAACATTCACAGCACAAAGAAACGATAAGTGTTTGAGGTGGTGGATATGCTAAGTTACCCTGATTTTATCATTGCACATTGAACACTTGTATCAAAAATCTCTCCGTTCCTTGGCTCAGTGCCTGTGGCTCAACGGGCTAAGGTGCCAGCCACGTACACCTGAGCTGGCGGGTTCGAATCCAGCCCGGGCCCGCCAAACAACAATGACGGCTGCAACCAAAAAATGGCCGGGCATTGTGGCCGGCGCCTGTGGTCCCAGCTACTTGGGAGGCAGAGGCAGGAGACTCGCTTGAGCCCAGGAATTGGAGGTTGCTGTGAGCTGTGATGCCACAGCACTCTCTCCAGGGTGACAGCTTGAGGCTCTCTCTCAAAAAAAACAAACAAAAAAATCGCTCCATTCCATAAACAGTGTATAATCATGACCTGTCAACTAAAAAGAAAAGAAAAATGCATAAACATCGTAAAGCAAGTCCCAGGGTGATTTGCATCTTCTTTTTCTCAAGTTGAGACAATCCTAAAGGACGCAGGTGTGGAAATTTCATACACACTCAAACCGAGGGGAGAGAGTTCTAAGATGTGGGAGGAAACACGTCACTCCTAGAGCCCTTCTGGAAATAATAAGCACTTGCACATGTGCTCCCATCAAATGGGAGGCCATGAGTTAAAAATCAGCTTAAATCGGCTGATTTCATTAATGAAGTATATTAAACATGAATCAATTAAAATCAAATATAAAAAGTATTTTTGAGACAGGGTCTTGGTGTGCAGTGTCATGGTGTCATCACAGCTCACTGCAGGCCTCAAACGCCCGGCTCAAGCGATCCTCTGGCCTCAGCCTCCAGAGTAGCTGGGACTACAGACACCCGCCACCACGCCCGGCTAATTAAGAAAAATGGTTTCCTTTTTGTAGAGATGGGTTCTGGCTATGTTGCTCAGACTGGTCTTGAAATCCTGACCTCACGAAATCTTTCAGCACTGGGCTCCCAAAATGCTGGGATTACAGGCATGAGCCACCACATCTGGCCTTAACTTTTTTTTTAATTACCCAAAAGGGCACAAAGCCATGAAAGAAGAGATGGTAAAAAGAAGATCTTTCTACCTATATTATTAATACATCTACAATAACGGTGATAAATACCATTCAAGACGGAATGGAAATGTTAAAATTCTTGAAAGAACTTCTAAGGATGTGATAAATTATGATGATATAATTTATTTAAAGGTGATATTTAAAAAATTGTTTTTCTTGGAAAAGCAGGATAAATAAGGCTAACAGACAGCAAATTTAATGGATTATAAAATGAAAAAAAAATTAGTAGAAATGATAAATTCAAAATTCAGATCTCTTATTCCCTCCCCCCACAAAAAGTACAAAAGTTCAAGAAGAGGAAAAGATTAAAAGGAAAGAGACAGAAAGGAAGAGACAGAGAGAGAAAGAAAATTAAAATTCTTAGAACTGGTAAATAGACTATATCACAGACAAGGAGGATGTGACAAAATTTTAGGAGTTAACAGAACACTATCTGTCTTTTTCTTTTGTTTTCTTTTTTTTGAGACAGAGCCTCAAGCTGTCGCCCTGGATAGAGTGCTGTGACATCACAGCTCACAGCAACCTCCAATTCCTGGGCTCAAGCGAGTCTCTTGCCTCTGTCTCCCAAGTAGCTGGGACTACAGGCACCCGCCACAACGCCCGGCCATTTTTTGTTTGTTGTTGTCATTGTTTGGCAGGCCTGGGCCGGATTCAAACCTGCCAGCTCTAATGTATGTGGCTGGCACCTTAGCTGCTTGAGCTACAGGCACCAAGTCCAGAACACTGTCTTTTAAGTCTTAAAATCTGTATAAAATCCATGCTTCAAATATAAACTTGTAAATCAAGAAAATTTAGAATGACTACAAAGATCAATTATCATGAAAGAAATGCAGCCTGTCTTCAAGGACGGAGATTCCAAAGAAGGCTATTTTTCCCTCTGCTAATTTTAGAGAATTTTGTTTATGTCTCTGCACTTTTTCTACAGCTCTGCTCTCTTGTCTTGTTGGTACAGGTGGCTTAGTGAGTACATCAACTGTATTTGAGAATGAGGTAAATGGGCAGAGGGGAGAAGAAATAATATTTGAAAACCCGCTGTCTGAGTCGGCCACCTTTTCTTAAGCTGTGGTCAGTGGAGTACAGCTGAGGATTTGGAAGGGAAACTGGCCAAAGTATCACATGCAGTTGCAAAGATCAGCACCCTCAGAGGGCTGGTGGAAAGGTGCAGATGGTACAGGGCGCAAAAGTCACCTTCAGCTGAGCAAACACATGTAGAATTTGAGCTATTAATGCCAGCTTGAACCCTGAGATTTAACACCCCCGCGTGAGGCGGGGTAAGCAGAAAATGCTTCTCTAAACATTCGGTAATCACTTTCAGTTATGAAGAAAAAAAAAGGCATACAGTGTTCTAGAATTCCTTTCATGCTTGCCATTGGAATGACGCTAAATTGTTTGGGGGTCATCCATAAACACGTGTGTGTGAGGGGGTCTCACTGTTGCAAAGTGGCCATCGTCTCCACAGACATCCATTGCTCCTTCAATGTCACAAGTCGTCAGGGAGGAACATGATGTGTTAGTTGCTACTCGTGAAGAAAAGTCATTATTTTTGGCAGATGTCATGAAAAATTTAATTGGCTCATTTTTGATAACCTCTGACCGCAGGCTAATTCGCTTGCTTGCCGAGGAATACATTCAGCCAGTACATCATTCTGGAAAGTTTCGAGAGAAAATTTATTGCTTGAAAATCATGCCTCTGTGTTACAACAGGGAGGGCATCTTCGTTAATGCCAACGTGGTTACTGATAATCCCTGCCACAAAAATGTTCCAAATTGTTTTGACCTTGTTGAGAAATGTAGAAATTTGGTAACAAAATTGATCCCCCACCCCTTGAGGGTTTTCTTTCTTTCTGTTTTTTTTTTTAAACAAGTGAACAGTTTATTAAGAATTAAACATGGCTCGGCGCTTGTGGCTCAACAGGCTAAGGCACCAGCCACATACACCTGAGCTGGAGGATTCGAATCCAGCCCAGGCCGCCAAACAACAATGGCGGCTGCAACCAAAAAATGGCCGGGCGTTGTGGCGGGTGCCTGTAGTCCCAGCTACTTGGGAGGTGGAGGCAAGAGACTCACTTGAGCCCAGAAATTGGAGGTGGCTGTGAGCTGTGATGCCACAGCACTCTATCCAGGGTGACAGCTTGAGGCTCTGTCTCAAAAAAAAAAACAAAAAAGAATTAAACAAAGGTATGATGTGATACAGTACAAGCAAGACACTCAAGATAGGTATAATAGTACTACTCACACAAAAACTTAAACTTCACCTCAAAAAAAAAATCACAAGACAAAAGAGAAAGCAATTTCACTGTTATAAAGTAAGATATTTCATCTTTTTTGTGTGTGTGATAAAATATCTAGTATTTCTGGGCTGGGTGCAATGGTTCATGCCTGTAATCCCAGCACTCTGGGAGGCTGAGGTGAGTAGATTACTTGAGTTCAGGAGCTCAAGAACAGCCTGAGCAAGAGTGAGACCCCATTTCTACTGCAAACAGAAAAACTAGTCAGGTGTGGTGGTGGGTGCCTGTAGTGCCAGCTACTTGGGAGGTTGAGGCAGGAGGATCATGTGAGCCCAGGAGTTTGAGGTTGCTGTGAACTGTGATGACACCACAGCACTCTGCCTAGGGTGACAGAGTGAGACTCTGTCTCAATTTAAAATAATTCAACATTTCTGAAGTTGTCATTCCTGAATACATTGGTAACCATTAATTTCCCCATCCATTTCTCTGTTCAATAGCCAGCTGCCAGCCCCTTACTATGAGGTTGGGTGCCAGCGTCCAGTACAGTGGTCTTTCAAACCGCACTTATATACTAAAACAGCACCACCCAAACACAGGAAGCAGTATGTCATGGAACACCAATGTGACTGTGCTTGTGGATTTCATGTTATCAGAACACATTACCAAAACTGTTCTCAACACTACTACCACCACTTCTGTTCCCATTCTTCACACAAGAGAATCAAGGCACAGGGGCTTTAAGTAACTTAAGGCCCAAAGTCACATAGTTAGCGAGATGCAGGCTTGAACTTTCGGTTTTACAACACTTTTAACATTTATTTGCAGAGAATTCGAAAGGCTTTTGCAGAGTGTCCCTATTTCCCCCACATCTAGTTTTCCACTGCAAACTTACTCCCTCCTCTGCTGTGCACACTGCACCCTTTGGAAACATACCACCCCCACTCAAGGGTGGAAGAGAACGTGGATGTTAAGGAGGTGTGTGTTTTTATCCATTACACAAATCACGAAACTGGAAATCATAAAATAATGGGGAAAACAAATTGAATTGTAGCCCTGTTGTCCCACCCTCCCATAGCTGGCTTCCTGTGCTCCCCAGAGGCACCTCCTCATGGAAAACCTTTGGTGTCGGGGTGACAACCACAGAGCAACGAATGGGCTTTACATCCGAGCACAAGGCTATCAGCGGCAACCGAAGTGGGTGAGGCTGGTCAGTGTGCAGAGAAGGGCTGGTTGGGGGGGTGACCCTCCTGCCGAATCCTACAGAAAAAGTAAGAGTCACAGCCCCCAGAAACGACCCCCGCCACGACTCGGAACCTTGAGTGGACATGTAAGTTCAATATTTCTAAGAACCCACACTGGTTGACGTGGCACACCAAGCAACAGATGCGAAGAGAGACGCACAAACCCCATCACGAACAGCTTTGCCTTTCCGCGTTTAGGCTGGCTTCTGAAACCTCAGGACGTGAGGAGGGTGGCAGAGAGGAAGTCAGAGCTTTCCTCTCCACCACAGTGCCCCCTGGTTGGGTCTCCAGAGTCACACCTGAGTCAGCTGTGTGCCACCTGCAGCGCGGACCTTTGCAGGGGAACACAGGCTCAGGCTATGCGTGGCCCCAGTTTTACCAAAATCTCTCCAGAAGCAAAGCTGGAGAAAAACCAACTAACATATTGGGATAAAACTCTCAGTCATCAGACTGGCAAAGATTGGCACATTGAAAATACTTTCGAAAATAGCATACGTGGTTGTTCCTCTTCAACATGAAAAATGTCTATATCCTTTGAAATAAGGTCATTTTCATAGTTAAGCCTATGGAACAGGGTACAGGATAGTCCAACGTACAAATGCTCCTGCAGTTAGATTTCACAGTGTCCTCCTTTGTAGCAGCAGAGAGTGGAAGCAAAGTGAACTCCAGGAGAAAAATATTCACTAAAGCCTCAGGTACTGACTTCCTCATTGTGACAATAATTAGCATGTCCATCAGATACTGTTAAACAAAGGAGAAGTGACCAAATAACAACTGTGCACAGGGCTCGATGGTGTTCCGTCTTATTTCATAATATATGCATCAATGCAAACCCCAGGCCATTTAGGAAAAGGCACACAAGTGGTTGTTCAAAGTTGTTATTTCTGGACAGAAGGAAGAGAAGAGGTTCATTCCTTTATGTTCTTTAGAGTTGTTTTAACTTCTCACAAGGAGACGTTATTTTATTTCAAAATCACTTTCTCAAAAGTTCAGTTTACGGTGGCAATGTTTGTTTGAAATTGCAAGAGGCTGTTCCACACATCTCCTCTCATTGTTTGGCATCATTAGATCAAGGGCACCTTTACAAAGGCTGTCAACTTAAATACGACTATGCTGAGCCCCCAAAGACAGAGTTGCCTCTGTGCTCTGCATTTCAGCATTCCGGAGTTGGCTCGTTGAGGGGGGCTCTTGTGTCTGAACCTTTAACACTGTTCTCTTATCGAGTGCAAGAAAATCACTGTTTTCCCTGAAAACCTGTATGTACATGTGTGTGCTCATGTCTGCACCCATACCCATGCAACCAGTCCTTACTAAAATCAACAATGTCACCAAAAACTCTTTTAAAACATACTCATTTTATTTCCATTTTCTTTTTAGCTTAGGAAAATTCAGATGCATACTTGAGGTAAGGGAGAGAGACGGGGTGGGGAGAGAAAAGATGGATGGAAGCAAGGAAGGAACAAAGAATGGAATGAGGAGAAAGAGGGAAAGGGAAGGAAGGAAGGAAGGAAGGAAGGAAGGAAGG